>JAYKAV010002766.1:3543892-3574327 GCA_035582835.1 Phoebastria nigripes | reverse complement strand
CGCGTTGGATGTTTTTTAAAAGTAACCTTTCAACTCAGCTGTTTTGCCCCTCTTTTTTTCCCCTCAAAAAATAAGCTCATGGACAATACCATGGGTATCAGCTTTACATGTGTGATGTATTTGAAAAATAAGTTCCAGCAACATTGTTACAGATGCTTAAATATGTGAGGGCTGTGGAATTACTACCCTTGAAATGACCTCTGATTTATGTTCAGATAGGGGCCTGATTTTCAGTGCTATTTTAGATAATGTTTTAGACTTTAGATTTGTTTCTAACTCACAATGACCCAAAATAATGAATGTTTAGTTCCAGTTACTCTTGCCCTTGTCATTATTTTTGTGGTTCTCTTGACAGTTTTTTTCACAGGAACCAGTAGTTGGCCATGAAGAAAAGGCTATGTCATACTAACATGCTGCTCATTAATACAGTGAATTAATGTGGATTTATAAGAAAGAGAAACTTTTATTTTCCCAGCTGAGGTGTCTTTCTTCCCCATCATTTTATGATTCATTCTGTTCCCCTGCCCCCCTGTTCAGTTTGAAACTGTTGTCATCAAACATCTACTAGGCAACCTGGCAAAAGCAGACCAAAGATAGGATTGACCTACTCATAGCTCAGTTCAGAAATAACTTGGCTGTAAAAATCTGTATCAGAAGGTGAGACAGACTTAACCTGAAAAAATAAATTATTGGCCCTGTAGGGTAGAATATACATACTCTCAGTGTGTATTATACTTACACTTTTGAAAGAACTGATTCACTCTTGGGGTCTGTGGCTTTCTGCCTACTTGCTTCAGGAACAGAGTGTACCAGCCCGGCACCTGGTGAGAAGAGTGGAGTCACCATTGTTACCCTTAACACATGAATTGGTTCTTCAGCTGTTATCCTCATTCAGTTTGGACAAAATGACTTAGTGAAACAACATGATCTAAATCTGCTTACCAAGATTAAGAGAAACTTGGCATCTGTCCAGGCAGCATTTGGTCAGTGTTGCTACCGAGGTAAATGGGAGCCAAGCCAACAAAACTGAGGTTATTTCCCCAGCTCAGAGATGTTTGCTAACACTGACACAATGCCCAGACAGGATCAGATAGGAGTTTTAGAAGTTCATTAATTTTGATAATGGGCAGGAACACACTCTGTTGCTCCAGTTTGTGTCATGTTGTTGGGGAGGCATCTACAGAGAGGCAAAATAAAATACAGGTCAAAAAAAGCCCACACTATTGTACCACTTGTGTCTGAAGAGCTGAATTCTACAGTTGATCTTCTAACGGTTTCAAATACTTGCCTTAATGGCTAGCATTGAATTTCTGATTCTGTTTTCCCAATTTTACTGCAGGTTTGATGATCACTTTTGTGACACTTTGGTTTCAACGGGGCCCCTGATAACAGTGATGCAGAGGAAAAGTCCAGTTCAGGTACCAGCTATTCAGAAGGTCCCTCATCACAGAACTAGTTTTCTCTGCTTCTTCCTTTTCTTTTTTTTTTAAGAGAATAGATGCTTTCATTCCTGTCACAGTAAGGTAGAGTATTGTTGTCATAATCAATCTTTGCTTTTGTGCTACTGTTTCATGCTGCCTTTCTTTTGCTTTTGGATGTTTTGCTTGACCCCCTCTTAGATGTCCTTTCTTCCCACGTTAGAGTCAGAGGTAAGCATGTACTATGAGAATTCCAGAGCAAGGAGGCTTTATGGCTTCATAATGTATAATATGTAAATTCACATACCGGTGTCTGACCCTAGAGTCGAATAGGAGTTCAGAATAGGAAATAGGAGAGATGGGCTTCTGATTGCTTTGGTTCAAGAAAAATCCTTTGTAATAGAATTTTTGTAAAGTACATGCAGCTAACATTAAAGGTCTAAGCTAAACCATGCTGCATGATATTAGGGATTAGACCTAAAGCAAAGTTTCTGGCTCTTCCCGAGGACCTTTCTGTTGGATAGCAGATTTCTTTCAGGCTACAAAAAGTCACGTTAATGTGTTGTACTGGGTCTCCAGTCACACAATACATATGAACTAGGCTACTGGTATTCAGCCTTGTAGTCTGCATTTACAATTGGAGGGGGAGGCGGGCAGGGAGGATGACATGGACTGGAAGTGGATCAGAGGTTGCTATTTCCTCCTTAGGTTGAAACAAGATGCGTGACATGGCCCTTGTCTCTCTGAAAACATGAATGCACATTATCAAGGTTGTAACAGCAACAATAATGGGACAGGATCAACAGGGAGGGAGTAGACATGACCCATGAGGCAAAGGCAGGGGCAGGGGAAGAATGTGACTTGACCAAGTGCAGTTCTTGGTTTTTTCTGTTCATGAAACGCTGATCTTCACTAGGTTATTTTACAGACATTCCTTCTCTGGAACAGTGTTGTACCTTAGCTTGATCCTGTGAGCATATCATACTTCCTTTGGTTTTTCTAATATTTGTTTTCCAGTGCAGCGTCTCAGTTCAAACTGTGGTGGCGTGTACTTTGTCAGGAGATGCTTCTGGTGTTTATAGAACTGTGCAGAACCTAGCAGGGTGGGAACCAGATGGCTGGGGCCTACAAGCACCACCAGAATATCAGCAATACCAGTGAAGTTACCCAAGTTTCATTGTCAGAGTTCCATTTCTCCTTGATTCTGTCTCAGAAACAGCTAATATCAAGGCTTCTTTCAAGAGCTTATGCTAAGAAAAAGCTGAAAGTCCAACAGTGCAAAAAAATGAACACCAAAAGACTCCAAAATTCAAAAATGTTTTTCCGCAGGAAGATACCAATCTTGCTGCCATCGGTGGAACCAGCAGTTTGCTCTGAACTTGATACTGCATCGACCTCTCTGTGGGCACACATCTATATCTTCATGCAAATATATCAAAGTGAGTATTTGTTTTTCTAGTATAAACTTTTAAAAAGAAAGAACCAGTCCCTTGTGGAAAGACGTTCACGTGAGCTGACAAGAGCCATCCTCTTTTCAGGTTCTAAGAAGTGGTGTTTTCAGTGCAGGAAGGTGATTCTTGTCTCCTAGGATCTCTTTCTCTCAGGGCTGCAGAAACAACAGCCAGCTTCTTTTTAGCCTAAATTAGCTGAGGATAAAGAAAATGAAACACTCTGGGGAAAAATTCTGAGGGAAACAAAAAGGGGGGAAGAAAAAATCTTCATCTGAAAAAAACTGAAACTTTTTAGAATAAAATAATATTCTCCTATTTAGATTTTCCAATTTCTGGGAGTTTTAGGCTAAAAACAAGTGCCTTTTCCTGTTAAGAAAATTGCTTTTATTTTCCTGCAATGAACAGAGTTCTGTATCTAATGGTGGAAGAAGTTGAGTGTAGCTGCTGAGTAGCTGGAGTGGGGATCCAACTATCAGTGCGTCACTAGCTGAATGTGATTTGAGATGCATTTTGCTTTTCTGTATCTCAGATCTCAGGGCTAAACCACAAACTGTACATGACACAACTAAATTAATATTTAAAAATAATTACTTGCTGCCTGAAGGTAAACAGAAAAAGGGTAAATAATTGATAGCACTGGGACTGCCACACTGTAAGTCTGCTGAGCGTTTATGATGTGCTGTGAAGGTTCAAAGGGATTGCTCGTCTGCTGCCTCTGAAGGAGGGTTTTTGCTAATCATTCCAGGGCTTGTTTTGTCAGCCAGCGATGTTTTCAGAGTTTGAAGCACCAGAATAGAATGCCAGCTTAATTTAGGCGAATCTCTAACTTAATTTACTAACTTTCCTTCCAAGATTTGCATTGTAAATGATAAGGTGATTTTCATATATATAATTTTTTTTTTTATCCCATCAACATCTGAAGGGAAATTTCATGTGGTCTGCTGCCAAGAATGTAGAGTAACTTGCATTTAAGGAGTGCTTACATAACATGCCATCCTATGACAATACCTGTCTGCACAGCTTGGTGATGCCTTGATAGTTGGCAGCTATTCACTTTTCAATGGTAAATATCCCTCCTTTTATAGCCCAATATCAGAATAACCAGCATTCAAAGTGGCAGATGACCATAAAGAAAGGTCAGTGATTTCAAATTGATTCATTTTCCCCCGCAGTCAGAAAACTTCTTGCACTGATTATTGCATTGACAGTAAAAAAAAAAAAAAAATGCTGCCTCCACACAGGACTTCACAGTTTTCTGGTGTTAAAGCAAAGGATAAGAAAATACACTGGCAATATATGCGGAGAGTCAATAGCTGCAGGTGTGCAGTGTATTTAAATAAGGTGCCACACACCCCTATGGGGCAGTGATCGTTAGATAAAACTTTTAAAAAGAGAAGAAAAACCAAGCAGATGCTAGAATCTATCAGCAATGCCAGCTGGGCCACATGATCAAATGATTCCCAAAGTGTTATTTGCAATACATATTTTACTCAGTGCTAGGGATGGGAACATGGGTTCTTGTCTTTGTGCCCAGTCAGACCTTCAGTAATGGCAGCTACTTTAGCACCTAGCACTGCATCACACTTTACTTTCATTGCTTGAAAATGCAATCTAAGCTCTCATTTGGATTTTGCAAAAAAAGTCAAATACCGTACTAAGGTGTACATGCATGAGTGTCATTTGAAGACACACAGTAATTCTTACACTCTATTGAACAGCAGTAAGGCTTTAAGTGGAATCCGTGAGACTTTTTCCAGCTGATGTGCATCTGGAAGTGAACAGTAAGAATGACTAAATAGAAAATATGATGTGCAAAGAGGGACTTGCAAAAGTACATTTTGTTCAGTCCAGAGAAGACAAATGGGAAACGGTAGAGCAGCCATCATATATGTAAAATGTTGCAGCAAAACGGGGGGAGTACTGTGTTCTCCCATATGTTTCTTATAATGGCTTAAACTGGGCTCTAGAGGGGGAAAAAAGGGAAATGCTTCTGATGGTAGAGATAGGTCACTGTTAGAGCAGATAGATTGCTGGGGGGGGCTGTGGAATCTCTGTCACTGAAGATTAACAACACATCAAACAAATATTGTCTATAAGGGATGATTTTAAGAGTACCTCAGTCCTGTCTCTCTTCCAGCCCTGGCAGCCCAGGGCTAAATAATTGAGATACAGAGAAGCTGAGCCCTGAGTCTCAAGCAGGACATATRGGTCTGTGTATATTGGGTCCACGCTCAATGTTTGTGTGAAACATATTAGGGGGAGTGAGGTTGCCAGTTTTCGTATTTTATAACTACTATTGCAGCATTTGGATATTCCTGAATGTCCTAGCTCCGCAGATCCTTACTTACCTGAGGATCCCCATTCTCCTTAGTAAAAATAATACTATTTCTAGTCCTCATGGTTTCAGAGGAAGGCCTAAGAGTGTGGCTGTCTACAGCCAAGAGGCTCAAAAGCAGAAGGCGGCACATCTCTGATCTGCTTTCATTATATCACTGGTGAGGCAGGGAACTCCTGCTTTTTCGTACTTGGGGTTCCCAATGCAAGGAAAGGCAAAACAAAAAAAGTCTACTCTGAACTCCGTTCCAACATTCAGGTCACCACCCTTCTCCTTTCTTCCCCACACCCAAGACCACACACTTGCACTTGCACCTCCAGGCATGCATGTCTGCCTGCCAACACAGAGGAGGTTACCGATCTCATCACAGTTCTGGTTATCTTTCAAAGAAAAATGTCCTAAAAGAAACCCCAAGAGCTCAGTGGTGCAACCCCACCCCCTGCCACGGAGCATGGCCACACCGAGCTGCACACAGGCTGTGGAAAGAAGTGCTTTTTTTCTTGTTGGGAAAGTGGCCAATGGGTTTTATAGGAAGAAGCAGCTAGAGGCAAGTCATTGTTGTTAAAGTGTTTGCTGCTTTAAGGGAATGTGAAGCATTGAAACAGACTGGGGCACCTCTGGCCAGTACAAGAATCATAGGGGGAATTTCATTTTTCTTATCTTTCTCTGAAAAGTTATGTTATTTGCAGGACTGTTTTATGATACCCAGGCCTTTGTTGTATTACCAGCTTGAGGAATAGGAAAATGGGGATTCTTTCTTGAACACTGATGTAAACAAGCACAGGACAGACCCAGGATCAATCACAGTACCTGCTGATAGTCAGATGTCCACCCCGGTGCTCTAGCCCTTCTGTTCTCTCTGTGAGAGCTTGCTGCTCTGAGTGGGATGTCAGTTGTTAGCTTATTCATCTTTTCTGTTTGATGCCTCTAGAAGAAAGTAGCTAATAAGGTGTTCAGAACTGCTACTGAGTCAAACCAGAGGTTCAGTCCACTTTTCCCACAACTGGCCCAGCAAGGGCTGTGTTTCAAACACCTGTAACACATATGATGGACAAGGTTTGGCAGATACTGAACAAGCTAAAGCTTCCCCAGGTGCCAGGATACAGTTTACATTTATTTCCTAATACATTTTACCTCCCACATGGGCAGTACCCCCCAGTAAGAGCCACCCCGCTGTAGCTCTGTCTTGTAGAATACTGTAAGTATAGATAGATTCACTTGGAATGGGACAAGAGGTTGCTGTCTAGAAGGGGATGTTTTCTTCTGCTTAGCAGCAATGAGGAATGATTTTCTAAACTGGGCACTTAGTACTGGACAAGACTGATCCTTTTTCAGCAAGTTCCCATCTGATCAGCCTGCCAGATGGCGAAGGAAGAGCCTGGAAGGATCCCTTTATTGTAAGTAGGTCTTGAACACAGCGACACTTTTTAACATTTCCATCAACTGCCAAAATCATTTCTGCAAAGGATTTCAATCTGAAGTAGTAAGGTGACGTTCTTGTTCTTCTCCAGCTCATAAATACAGATATTTAAAATTCAGTCTTTTCTAGGAACTCACTCTCAACACTGTATTGAAGAAGGCCTTTTATAAAGGATGTGCTCACTCATGGTAAATATTACAGACACAGAGGAAATTATGCTTTTTAAAAAAAAAAAATTGGGAAATTTGTAGAAAGCATTAGGCTTTTAAAAAAACTGCTCCATTTTGCAGGACTGGTAACATCATTTCAGCCAAAAAATAAAACCTCTGGGAATAGCTACTGAGCTGAACACTACATTGGTCTGTCTTTAACAGGGAATAAATTGGCATTTCTACGAACAGTGAATGGTATTGGTAATGCGAATTTTGTTAGACTAGGAGGTTTCTGCCAGGATAGTAATCTGGTGTATTATGAGGTTAGTCCTGTAGAAAGGACAGTAGTGAAAATAGCTACTGAGCGTTGATTGAATCAAAAACTAAAAGCTATCACCTTGAAGAGAACTTGCCTTGAAAACATTGAGGCTTTCAGAGGTGTATGCCAGCAGCTGTGAAGCCAGCCATCCCAGTTAAGCTTCCCAGAGAATGCAGTAATACATGCAATAAAGAGATTTTGCTAGTGAAATACCCACTTGTGAACTGTTCATGGGTATAAGAAAAATGGATCTGAGGTCTTGCCACCTGAATTCCCTTCCTTTCCCTCGGTAGGTTATCAGCATGAAAACAGGAAATGAATTGGACATCATTAATAAAACATGAAGCCTTCGTGTTCAGGCTCTGTGCTCCGTCGTTCAAGTGTAGAAGACACTGTGTGAGAAAGAAACAGCGGAGTCAAATCCACAAGTTCATTTACTCTTTTTAACTACACAGCAAACTTTGGCTCAGACTTGGAACTACACCTTTCTTTTCTTCCCCTGAGTTTACTGAAAAGCTTTTAAACCCTCATACAGAAGTCCTGAAGGATTGTTACTGAACTGAGTAGTCCTTCAGAACATGAAAGATTTTCCTAATAGATTTCACCAATAATTAGATATTGCCAATACTGTTTTTTACTCAAAAGTGTCTTTCACTATGATGTAAATTTTTAGACCTTGTTTTTGTGCATTTGCTTTTGGAGCTGTTTACATGGCACAGATTTTTTCACTGTGATAGATGCCTTTTTTTTTCCAGTTTGTGATTTTAGGAATGTCCCAAGATATGTACCTTGCTCTCTTTTGGGGGCTCATTTTGCTAAAGGGGAACGTATGATTCACCTGTCTCATAAAAATGTTGTTTTCCACCAAAGAACAAAGGATTAGCCTCAAAGAATAGAGGTCTGTATGAAGTAGACTGAAAGACCCCCCCACTGCCAGCACCACCACCTTTTCTGTCTGTATTTTAAAACCACCTCATGAAAGCTTATGGTCACAGCAGTATGCAACCCAAGGATGAGAACTCGCAAACCTGTTATGAAAAAGTCATGGGAACAAAAGTAGAAGACCCGGTTCAGCCAGACAAAGAGGCCTTCTGCAGCTATAATAAAGGCTTGTTTTGCTCTATGGGGGAGTTTAATTGCAAAATACTTCGCATAGGTGAATCATAAGGAGCCTAACCATAGGAAGAGGTTAACCACAGTTACAGGAAAGATTCATCTGAGGCTACAATAAACAAGTTCTTGGTGGGAAGAAACCAGAAGACTCTCCTCAGCTATGGACAGGCCCACTCCTGAAACTCAAAGGTCAAGTTGCGAGTCCAAAGCAGGAATTCTCCTCCTCACCTGAGGTAGTTCTTTTAGGAAATAGCCAAATACAAGGTCAGGCGGAAAGATAAGATGTTTATTGCTAGTGGGAATTTTTGTCAGGCTGCTGTGGCTGGAACCACCAGTTCATCTCCTATAGGAGACAGTGCTTCATATTAAAGTCTACCACAACTGTAAGTGTAACCTGGGGATGATTAGGACTTCCATATTTTTTAACAAACTGATATATTCTCACTGTTAAATAAATGTGGAAGCACTGCTTCCTGGATCCTGTCAGGAGCAAGAGGCTCCAGTTGCAGAGAGATTTTAGGCGAGGTCCAGATTCCTTTAATTATTTCTGTTTAGTCTCCTTCGAAAGAACCTGTTTGCTAGATGTGCCTCTTGCTTAATTCCTGAAATGCAGAAGTAAAACCTCAAACTGGGTGAGAAAGCTGGACAGTGAGACAATCCACATTCGGCAAAGTTACAAATTCAGTGTTATAGTTCAACTCAATTAAACATAATTTTCTTGGCTGCCATCTACAAGTTTGATGATAGGAAATTGGATTTGACTCATTACAATACAAAGGGGCAGTTTGGTAAATGTACATTTTTCAGCCAAAATCATTAGTCAACTAACAGAGTAGAATTATGTTTTCATTGACGTTTACGTTACCATTTGGTTTACTTGTTTTTGCTGTCTGACTCCATCCATAACAAGTGCAGCCAAGCTCTAACTCTCAACTGTTTGAAGTTATTCAGTCTCATGAGAGATATGCCAGACAATTCATTGGACAATATTCAAAGTATTGGTGAGGCTAATTCTAATTGCACAGAAGGATCTATATTAACATTTCTATTTCAACACATTTTTTTTTTACTTGGGTTTTAGGTCATATGAATTGTTTTTCTACATTATTGCATTTTTTTTGTCAGAATGTCTAAATATGAAATACTAAAATTACTATACAATCAGTTCATATGGCAAAGAACTGATATTCCTTTGGTTGTGTCAGAATATTTTTGGAAAAATTCTGAGCCCTCAGAATGACAATCTGAAAAAAAAACATTGAAACCATTCTTTTCCCATAGAATGATTTGTTTGAAAATGCCCATTTCCAGTGTTCCCATCCAGCTCTAGCCAGTACTTAGACCGCGGACCATGGTGGCACTTGAAGACAGCTGAGATGCTCAGGATAGTCCCTGGGGGTGCTGCACACAGCATGAGTGCTGGAACCCGCGCAGCAGCCCCACTCCAGTGCTGGGGGCATGCGCGTGCCAGGGGCTGCGCAGCCCAAAGGCGTCGGGGTTGGGTGGGGGATCCGCAGCAAGGGGGGATCCCCCTGGAACAGGCTTGGGTAGAGCCACAGGGCCAGGCACGAGCTTCAGAGAAAACCTGATAAATGGGCCCATTCTCTCTGTTGGTCTGCACATGAGTGTGTTAGTCCATACGCCCTCTTACCACTGACTCTTGCGTGGCTTCCACCTGAGCAGAGTCTTGCACTCTGGGGAGAAATAGCACCTAGTAAATGAAAGAAACAGATGAAAAGGGAAATGTTGGAGGCAGAGAAGCACTGCTCTGAAAAACCTCTTTTGGACAAATCCTTCCTATCCAGGAACCACCTTCTGTTTGCAGTTTGAGGTTATTGGGAATAGAAATTGGAAAATTCTGTGAACAGTGAAGAATAATGCAGCTGAAGCCTTGCTGTTTGGGATCAGCTGAATGGCAGTCTGAGTGAACATGATCAATTGAGTGGAAGTCTAACTGGATGTGTTCATGGAGGGGTACCTTAATATGATTGAGGGGATGTGGGACTGAGCATGATTTATTGAGAGTATTTGAGTATTCAGTACTGGAGTAGGAACAGGAGTCACTTAACTTAGATTAAAATACAACAGCACCTGGTGCTTGCTGCAAATACATTTTTCCTGGAAAAAGAGATAGAAATAGCCTTCATTACCCCTTTAGAGTGTTTTCTAAATAACACATCTCTGTTCTTTTTGAAATATTAGTATGTTAAATGTCCAAACGGTTCTTGCTGAAAATGATGCCTCTGTTAAATTACTAGTGCCCACTCATTTTCCAGGTAGAGGTACTAGGTACCCAGGGCCATTTGGAAACCACTAGCAGATGACTAACCAGCAGGGAAGGCTGGGAAAGACCACTCAGTCCTGCCAAAGGGTCTGAGCCAGGCCCTTTTGCTGCAGTCAGTCGTTGCAACTTTCCTGCTAACACTGCATCTGATTTCCCTGTAAGTATTTCCTGTGACTAAGTTTTTAGCCTCTTCCTGTAGGAGTCTGTGTTATGCCAATCATTTTTTAAAGAATTGGGTTTTTTGGCTTTTTTTTTTTTTTTTTTTTTTTTTTTTTTTTTTTTTTTTTTTTTTTTTTTTTTTTTTTTTTTTTTTTTTTTTTTTTTTGCATCTAGCCTAAACTTTTCCTTCCCTAGCTCCAGGTCAGTGCTCCTCATGCTGGTGTCTCCTGCCCCTCCCTCTCGTCATCCTGCTGCTCATTCACATTAATTGCAAGATAATTAGAGACTGATCCTGTCCCCTGAGTCTTTGTTTCTCCAGACTATGGCTTAAATCCTACCCTCCTGCAGCAAACCCACTGAGATCCTCAGGTTTGGTCCTTTTGGGGCTGCTTTTGCTGTTATATCTAGTTCTCAGCGCAAAGTTCTTTGATATTATAATGTTGTAATGGCAGGAGACCCTGGTTAAGCAAAAACAGAACCGGCCCTCCCTCCCTCCCTCTGGGGGTTGCAGGTTATTAACAGAGATTTGCTCAGCTGAGCAACATGGAACCATCAGGTCTCTGCCCGCATTCCTGTCTTGCAGCTTCAAAATTCTCATACTATTTAAAAAAGCAGGAACAAGGCAGCTTATATGGTCCCAGCAGATCCTCATCCTGGCACGGCTGCTGATCTTTTGAAGTTAGAGGCTCACAAAATCCTGCTGGCCATCTCTGTTCCCCAAGAGGAACAGGTCTGGGAACTAGATCCTCTGTGGGATCAGCTTGCACCCCACTACTGGCTTGGCAAAGCCAGCTCCAAGGGGCAGGCACCCCCTTGACACCCATGCCCATCAGGGAATCCTTGCTGTGAGCCCAGACCCCTGCCTGCTTGCCAGCCAGCCTGCCAGCCTCCACCCCTGCTCGGCCCTATGGAGACTATTTTGTTTAGTGTTACCTGCTTTGTTTAAGTTCATTATGCAGCATTATATCAACTGTTTTATTGGAATAGAAATGAATTCTATTATCTGTAAAATCAGTGTCTCAAGTGAAGAAGTCTTTTGGACTTGCTTGGCACAACCTACTTTTAATAAGTCCCTGTTACACAGCATTTGTTAGACCTTGTTCCCAGGTGTTTCACACTGTTTACTCCACTGTGTTGTGTGGAGCTGATGCCAGGTTGAATGGTTCGCAATTTCTTGCTTCTCCCGTTCCTGGTCATCCTGACAAGGAGCAAAGTTGCTTCATGTGCTCACTGCAAACCCTCCAAAACTCATGCTGGACTGTTCCCAGTGATGGGAATTCTGCCAGAGCTTCATCCCCATTCTATGCTCTCCTTTTTGGTACACAGACTGCTCTTTAAGTCACATCGACAAAAGGCACCAGATCTGTGACACTTCTCAGCCCTGTAGCGGGGACAGGCAGCAGTATCAGAGCCAGATGAAGAGTTTGGTGCTTTAGAACCAGGTCTTGTTGGTTTGGGATCTTTCCATTTGAAGGCCTCTGGCACATTAAGAGCCCTCCCCTGAGTTTTTCATCCTCTTTCAAGCTGCTGTAATAAACCCCTTTTTCAGTTGGCTCAGCTAGTAGTCTGTGGTGGGTCTCTTGCATTGTGCACATGCGTGCCCTGAGACCCTGACTGAGCATCACCAAACTCATCTCGTGCACACACTGCAGAGAAGCTGCTGGCCCACAGTGCGCTGCGGAGTTGAATGGATCTGGCAGCAGCGTCTGAAGGACTGCAAGCTTCATGTCACATATGCAACCTGCCATGTGCCCTGCTCTGCTGGAATTATGGCTCTGTGCAGCACCTAGCATTTGTCTCCAGTAAAGCAGGCTGTGCAGTAAGGCTCAGGAGTGCATTTTACATCGTGCGCAGCATAGGCTGGGTGCAGTCCAAGACTTCCACATCTGCAGCTGTAGCATAACTAAGGGAGGAAGTCCAGGAGGCTGCATCTCCCTGAACAACAGCACCACTTACAGCCTGGTCTCAGATGCCAGCCCGGGGCCGGAGCCACAGAGCAGCAGTCTGCCAGCACCAGGGAGGAGGCTGGTATCTGCTTTTTCTGTGTGCCTAAGGATTAGTCCACCACAGCTGAGCATGTCCAGATCCTACTCAGTGGCCCCTGTGGCCTGCACCAGTCTGTGCTGACGATGGTCTCTGCTGAGTGACTCTTCCTGCCTGGGGGTGCCTGGGGTGTTCAGCTCAGCAGGGTGCCTATGCACTGGACAGAGTCTGAAGAGTGGAGCAACAATTTGAGCTGCTGCTTAAAAACATCTCCTTGGAAAGCTTCTACCTGCTGCAACAAAGGTGCCGCCTAACCAACAGGAGAAAACATCATTGCTTGTGTGTTGGTTTGCCATAGTCTAGGACAGTGCCTTGCCAGACGGTTACCTGGGCATAATTTCTGGCATGAACTTGAGATAGCTGGAACTGAGGGTCAGACTTCAGCCTCTTCTAGACAATCCCAGTAGGAGAAAGTATCTGAAGAATGCCACAGACTCACACCCAATTTTCAAGGCCAGCGTTTCTCCCAGCATACACAACCCTGCCCAGGAGGCTAGCAGGGTTACATTATCTGGAGTTTGAATCTGGACATGAGGAGGCAGGTGCTGGAGAAAACAGGCAGGCACATGAGCAGTCAAAGGCAAGAGCAAGCATTTCAGGTCTGCACACTCAGCACATTGCATCCCATCCAAGCAGAGCTGGGGATGTTGAAGAAGTCAGACAGGGAACAACTGGGGATGTGTTGCAGGGCTTCTGGCAGACTGAGCACCAGGAGTAAGGCAACATCAGTGCTCTGTGAGACAGGGGAAGGGAACCACTTAAGGTGAGATTCAAGGATCGAGTGGAAAATTATAGTGGAAAAAACAAAGCATATTGGGCTGCAATTCCTGAGGGCTGTGATGAGAGACCCTCTGGCCCCTCAACATGTTTGCGCCATTGCTGGAGACGCACGAGTCTTAACAGACCGGCATGAGGGAGGATGATGGTGCCTGGAGCGGGTGTCCATGGGAGGCACTGCTGGGGAGGTTAGGCAGGGCGTTCAGGGCAGTCCCTCACGAGGGTTGCTTTTGTGATTGTTGTTGGTCTAACTCATCTGCTTTACAGGAATGTGTAGGGCAAAGCACAAAGCTGGAGGCCCGCAGTGCCGGGTGTGCTGATACCAAGAGCTGCCTTGGCTCCCCTCCTTCAGTGCAGTTTAGCATGACCCGCGGCAGCCGTAGGGAGAGATGCCCACCCCTCCTGCGGGTCAGTGGCTGCTGGAAAATGCTCCTCACAGGCCCCCCTGTCCTCAGTGGGCTCGCAGCTGCCTGCCACCCCCCGGGGCTGGTGCCAGCCCAGCCACACAGCAGACCCACTGCTATGCCACCCTGCCTGGGAGAAAAAAAAACAAACCCAAGTGCTAAGCGTCACAGGAACGTGCCAGCGGGCAAGGCAGCAGGGGATCCAGCCAACGCGGGTGGGTGCGCCAAGGGGGGAGCACCCTGCACCAGACAAGGTGTCCCTGTGGGGTGCTGGGCCGCAGCCAGTGCCTGGAGAGCTGGCGCTGGGGTTAGCACCCTGTCGGGCCTTTGCTTGTATATGAGTGGTAATCCTCCAGATGGAGTTTCAGCAAAAAGAAAGTTGATACAATTTAAATGGAGGGTTTAAGGGCTGCCCTGCACTGGGAAGGGTCTCAGGCCACCACTGGGTAAATGTCAGGTGAGCGGCAGCGGAGACAGTGCCTGTGCTGGGAAGCACTGCCAACACAAATCTCTTAATAGTCTTTCAGTCTCTGCAAGGCCTTAAAATCAATCAGAGGATTAACTAAGCAAAGATGGTTTTATGATACATGATCCAGCTTTGTGCAATTGGATCTAGCTTTGCTTAGGCCCTCCTTTGTGACTGGGCTTGCTAATGTGCTGCCTGCAGCCTGGGAGCCTCGTGGAGGAATGGCAGCAGCCCGAGGAGGAGCAGGGGAAGCCCTCCCTGGGGTGGCCTGGAGGAGCGGGGGGTCCCACCGCCGCAGGTGTAACCTGCTCGGGAGGGATGCCAGAGAGCAGCAGCGTGGCACCGCTCATGCACGCCAGTCAGTTCCCTCCTACTGGTGTCTTCTCTTAATTCAGCATTTCTCCTTGCAGAAGCTCTCTGAAGGTAAGCCTCTGACCCCTTCTTACTAGCTGCCAGCTTTGTGTGGCTTCTGTGACACCTTCTTCCAAGGAACAGGTATATGTTGCACTTTCCCTTTTACGGTAGTGGCTCCTGGGCGCGGGTGTTCAGGTCTGAGCTGAAGCCTGGCAGCAGATACACCCTTCTCCTGCCGTGTGCACTGGTAAGCCTCATCCTCAGAGGACCACTTTTGAGATGTCACCAGTGTGGAAATGACGAGTGTCCCTTAAACACACACTCTGGCTCCTGGCAGATCAATATTTTAATTCATTTGATGACAACAGGAGCAATCCACCCAGCTGACACCAGGCAGCATCTCTGTTTCAAACCAGGTGTAGGACTGTTTGTTTAGCTTTTGCCAAAGCAGTTTGCTTTCTCTCAGGCTGAAAGTTGCTCCTAGTGACAACGCGTGCATAAGAGCTCTGTCAGCTCCCTGACGGGAGTCTGAATCCCCCTAAACACGCTGTGGCTGCACAGCACGGGCAGATCTGGATGTTTCCACTGTACCTGCTAAGCAGTCATAGTGCCAAAGTGATGTGACGAATAATGACAAATCCCCTCCAGAAACGAGCAGTCTCAGTTTTCTGGCAAAATTCTCCTCTGCCCCTTTTTTCCAGACTCGCTTCCACAGACTGTGGCCAGGTTGGTTCGGTCCAGCGATGCAGAGGTTGTCATGCAACATAACACAAAGTGATACCTGGCTGCTGAATTGCCCTCCTCTCCAGAATCTGCGCTGACTTGTGAGCCTCACAGCTTTAAGCCTGTCAGCCACCAGGAGTTCATCTATGCAAATTTGCTAGAAGAAAATGAGGTCTATAAATAATAGACACCTTGGGCCTGCACGTCGGTACAAGGTAATCCATTGTCTTGCTTGAAATGTATCCGGTTATATTTCATGCTTCTGTGTGAAAGTTACAAGGAAAGAAAAGTACCCAGGACAAAATCCAACCTTTACTCACCTTCTGACCTAAAAAAAGAGTGGAGAGGAAATGTTTCTTGGCTGAAACTGAAACTGGTCTGCCAGAAAGCCAGCCCTTGGACTTCGCTCTGTGCTGAGGGGTGCTGTGAGAAACACTCCTGCTTCTTCTGCCTCCTTTGCAGTCGTTGCCTCCCTCCCCTCTGTTTTTTTCAGAAGAAATGTGAGAAAGCTTATTTACACCATTTGCCCAGCAAAGGGCTACTTTAGATGTTAACAAAACATAAACCGTTCCTAAGTTGTACTGCCTTTAAATCTTTCTAAACTGAGTGTATTCGCCTCACAGCAGTCTCGGCTCTTGGCAGGCACTTCTCTCCCGACTGCTGCCTTGGGTAGCACAGTATTCTTGGGAACACAGGCCACAGAAATCAGGTGAAATTATTTAATTCTCTTTCTATCCTAGTTGTTGAAGCATTTATATACCTGGAAAATATTCAGAAATGTGCAACAAGGCCGATCAAGGGTATAGAATAGCATCCACAGGAGGCACAGCTCCATAGACTGTGATTCCTCAGCCTGGAAAGAGGTGACTGCGGGACAAAATGATAGCAGTCTCTGAAATCGTGAGTAGCATGAAGAAGTCAGCCAGAGGTGATTTGCTCACTGTTCTTCAAACAGAAGTAGGTGGTTCTTTGCACAGTGTGTCATTAATCTGTGGAAATCTTTGCTGCAGAATGTTGTTGATGCTGAACGTTTACATAAATTTAAAAAAAATAAACTGGACAAAGTCATGGAAGGAAAAATTAAAAAAAAAAAAAACTAACAGCTGTTGAGTAACAAACCTCACTTCTGTCATGGGAAATCTCTGCAAATTGTCAGACTCTGGGAGAGTATTCTGGAGAGGCATTGCTGCAAGCTTTGTGCTGTTCTGACAGTCTTCCCTACATCTCTGTTGCTGAACAGGGTATCTTTGCTCTGACCTCCTATAGGCATTTGGCATTATGTTCCTATGCCTCTCCTCCCCCATGATTTCCACCCCCATCACCTTTTTCTAAAACTCACAGATTTAGCGTTACAATTAAGTTCTGCACTGAATATATTTTTGCTTTGAGAAGCGTCCAAACAATGCTTTGTGAAAGCGCCTTCTGGCTGCCTGTATAGCATTCTGAAAAGGACGAGCCTTTACATAGGCTGGCAAGTCATATAAATAGTAAATACATGGTTCTGAGAGTTGAAGTTTCCCTGGGAAGCCTGAATCTCTAGTTCTGTAACGGCTTGGTTATCAAACAGATGATTTACATCTTATTAGGTATTTCCATCTGTTGATAGAAAAATGCTCTATTGCATAATGTTCCTTTTGCTCCTGATTCCGTTCTCACCATTGCCAGAAGTGCTTTTGGGCCCCCAGACCAGCCTGTTTAAATAATCAGCTTGGAGCCAGTGGCACTTTGGGGTGCTCGGTCTGGTGGGCGAGCAGGGAAGGCCAGCGGCGAGGGCCTTGGCAGAGCCGCCTGCCTGTGGGCTGCTGCCAGCAGGCACCCGGCTGCATGCCCTAAGGACAGCTTCTGCCTACAGCTCTGCCGGCTGCCTGCTGGTGCAGCTCCGGAGCACCTACCTCGGGGCTCGGTGCCCACTGGGCTTACTGCCACCCACTTCTGAGAATGTATTTTTCCAAGCTTGGATGCAAATCTCAGTCGCTTCTTTTTCAGCATATGTAAGTTTGTTCACTTTTGGTCAAGCTTGTCCAAAGGACAGACTCTGTCTTTATTGCAATGGCTGGGGAACTTTGCAGTCCAGTTGCCTGCAGATGTTCCAACTTGCAGCTACCAGAGCAAGAGGACAGTGTCTGCAAACTGGAGTGCACTTCGTGTTGCTCTCCTTTTGTGTCTGTTCCACTTTGCCAGTCTGTATGTGGACTGCTCTACTTCTGGAGGATGAACTGAAAAACTAGCAGTGCCAATAGTAATGCATTTGTTTGTTGATACAAATTCGCATCTCCAAAGAACCCTGAGAACTTTAATTACTCCAAAGTATCCCAGAATGCATTGCTTTGGAGCAGTCACTGGGAATATATTATCCTTACATGTAAAACAAAGAACCTGGAAACTGTATTCAACAGGCAAGCAAAACAGGGAATATTTTAATCAGCAAAACGAGGGGAGAGTGTTGAGATGAGTGAAGAGAGGAGGGAAATACTGGGCTCAATGCCTGATTCCTAATCCCTAAACTGTCTTACTATAGTATTGTGAAAGCCAGGAGGAATAAACCTAATACCACAGCTTCTTGCCATCAAGAAACTATGTATTAATACAGTACTGCTAAGGTAATTAACCAAATCAGACTTAGTCCAGTGCTGAAAAGGATTTCTTCCCCCAGGGATAAGCAGATGTCTCAATCTAATTATACAAGTTATTTAATCAGAACCAGAGGTCGGGTATCTAATGAAAATACTACCTAATGTGGGGGAGAGAGGTTGTAGCTCTGAAGCAGTGCAAGCAGAGGGGGGATACAAGCTTCCAAACCGGTGAAGTTTCTAATGCTCTTCTGCCTTATTTCTATACACAACTTTAAGTAAGATCTCAGGATAGGAATTTGAAAAAAAATCACTTTTGAAAAGAACACATTTTAGCAAAGGTTTGTTTCACTGCTTGGTATGGAAAGAAAATTCTCCTATGTATGTCATCAGTGCTTCACCCACTCACAGTACTGACAGAGGAACAAACAGCTGTGTTTTGTCTGAGGCAGTTGATAGCTCTAAGTATTACTGTTTTGTTAGACTTGCTTCACCTAGGTAAAAACTGTAACAGATGCCTAAAACCTGCCAATTGTTCTGTGTGCGTGTAGCTGACAGTGGCTGTGCAGTTGTTAATAACTGGAAAGTGCACACTCTGCGGGCTTGCAGGAAGGGTGCTCGCTGTGTTCTCCGGGACGGGCAGAGCCCCTGAACCTATGATTCTTGTGATATACAGGTGTCTGAAAAGCAAGTGGAGAATCACTCCCACCGGGAAGCCTGTGTTGCTATCACCAGGAGCCAGTGCGTGGGCTTACTGAACAGTCACAGGATGGGACACATGCATGCTCCAGCCCCAAGAGACAGAGGAGCTGAATTCCTTTAATTTTATTATAATTGAAACCCAGGTACTCCTAACAGTTGTCAGTAACTTAGCTGCACACGAGGACCTTTCCCGCATACTTGGAGGTAGCTGCTCCCAGGTGGAGCCATGCAGTCTCCAAGGAGGGGCACAAGGCTCCAGGCAGGACCATCCCTCTCTGCACTGGCAGTGCTCACTCCAGGCTCCTCTTGCTGGCTTGCCAGCCCCCTCCGTTTCGGGGCCAGACTGGCCAGCAGTGCCACGTTGCCTAGCGATGCATTTCTGGCTGTCCCATCTCATTAAGCTGTTCGAGCCGCATGCACCCATGGGGGAGTCAGGAGGGAACGCCGGCCCTGGCTGCTTTAATTGGCTTCTTGCATGTGTGCGCACATGCATTGCAGATAGTACCGAGTCTTCCCGAGCGATCACTGACGGGCAAGGAGTTAAAATGTACAGCTGTGTGGCCAACCAGTCGCTGCCTTGGAAGCTTTATAACTGAGGGAGTGTGGTCAGCACCCCCAAAATTAGGATTCTGCCCTTCTTTTATCTCTAGGACTCTCTTTCCCCCTCATTTCTACCAGTCAATTTCAGCAGACTTGGTCCCACTAACATACAGATGGTCATGAGGAGGCTCCTGCTCTGCATCCCAGCGGTGAGCACTTGCGGGCTGCTCTCCGACAGGCAAGGGCCCGGCTGCTCTTCCTTGCTGGGCCCCCCAGCACCGCGCTCAACCAGAGATTCTCAGCCTTTGTAGGACTGCAGGGTGATGTAGATGCCCAGCAACACCTAAGCATGTTTGCACCCACGACATACCCCAGCTTCGCGGCCACCAAGTTGTGTGGGCATGAGTCCTCCTGAGCAAAAACAACGGAGCCTGTGCAGCACCAGGCTGGGGACTCATGGCAGATGTTGCCCTCTCCCAGAGAGAAAGGGAGAAAAGAGGAACACCACATGCAGCACAGCCACATATTTTACTTTCAATTAAGTGAAAGTCCAGAAAGATCCAAAAGGCTTGTCAGGTTGCTGTTGTTTTTATGCTGCCACCTAAAAAGTTGTCCTTCTGCCCTTCTGATGCATTAAGATCCATGATCACATGGACTAAATGAGGACAGAGGGAAAATGCTGTTCAGCTGAAGTTCTCCTTCAGTTATTTAAATTTACATGTATTTTTCTTGATTAGTTTCAATGAATCTTAACCTTATATTTTTTCCAGTTTAAGTAAGTTTATGTGTTTTCTCTGCTGTGTATACATATGAAGTGACATACACATCTAGAAAAAACAGGCAACCTTCATGCACATTCTTCGTTCTGAAGTGTAGAGCATCTGTTTGTAACAGCTGAACTGAAGAAATATGGCATTTCTGAACATGTAGTTGTAGACAAATGGGTTGTGATAGGCTGTGAGGCTGAATGAAAGAGGGGAGGAAATAAAGTGCATAGGCCACTTGAGTTTACACAGGTATCAATTCCATTCTTTAAGAATCTGCTCCACAGAGACATGTTTGCAAAGCGTGGTTTCTCTTTGTTCATGTAGAAATCTGCACACAAAAACTCATGTGCAAAAATGGTCTGCTTTTCTACCAGCACCTACAAATGGCAAAACTACAAATTGAGCAGAGATTGGGGGCAGGGGACGGTGCATGTTCAGTTTTTTTTCTGTGAGCTTATAGCTGTGCAGAAACAACTGAAGCTGAGGTGAGGCACTGCACCCATTGAAAATCTGACCCTGGATATTAAACAACCCCCCTGTGAGGTAGTGTTCATCTAGGGGATTTAAACAATTCTGAATTGCCAAACCACAGTGCCCCGAAAGAAAATTTACTAGACAATGAAAAGGGATTGACAGAAAAAGAAGTAAAGATGAAATGTGATGTCTGTTTAACCTATTTTTCTTCACTTCCATACTTTGTTATGTATTCTGACTTCTTTAACCAACCTCTTATTAAGAACTCTTCTCTATTTTTATAGCCACCTTGAATGACTGAAACACTGTCTGCCAGAGGCTTGCAGGCTCTCCCCCTCCCCAATCCACTGCCCTTTCCCTCGGAAGGACAGATGTGCGCATCGGCACAGACCTGCATCTGAGCATTTCCGTGACGTGACCACCTCTGCGGACTACAGCAAGAGTAAAGCAAGTCTCCTGCACTGCTGCTAAGAATTTTGTTGGTGAGGTTCTAGGAGATGTTGACCCAAATAAGTGGGACTGGGAAGAAAGTGTTCAGAACAGTAGTAAGAGTGAAGAGGTGACACATCATTGCACCATGACTGGAGAGAAAGACTGGATCCTGAGGGCCTGTTGACTGCAGTGGGAGTTTGTTGGCCCACAGTGCAGCTAAACAAAATACAAGAAATACAAGCTGTGGCACAGATCAGAGCTCAGATGAGACAGTCCTGTAACCAGTCTGAGAAGTGCTGGGCCCTTGCCAATGAGCTACTTGCAACACACAAGGAACAAAGAGAAATTTGACTTTGAACTATGCTGTCCTATATTCAGAAGACCAGTTGCATTTTCGTATGCTGTATAAATAATACACTTCTTTTATCACCTTGTACCTATTCCACACCAAATACCTAAGCAATCTGCCTGTGAATAAAAAACCAGCTGCTTATGCATTGTACAGTACATGGCATTATGGCATCAGACCCCATGCAAAGACATGTCTGTAGTGTTGCAGCAGATGATGGCATTTAACTTGTTCTTGTAACAAAGCAGGATCCACTCCTGCCTTGTCAACTGTGCAGTCCAGTATGACACAGACAACTGTATTCAGTCCTCTGACTTCTTTGAAACACAAATAGTTTATGAAAAGGGGATTGAGGAACAGTTCTTTCCTAAGATTTGCCCACTTAAAAACAGCCTTGTGGAGCTGTGACTTAGTCCCTGCTTGTGAAGATTTCTCTCCTAGAAGCAAAATTGTAAGTGTTGGGAATGATCTGAAGTCTGTCATTTCAGATGTGATGATCACTCTTTGAAAATCCAATTAATTAAAGTCCGTTCAGCTTGGAAGGTGAAAGGCTCAGGTTTTTTCTTTATAGGGAGCAGCAGAATGAATGTTTAAGATAAGATACGGGAGCAAGGTTTTGATGGTGACTACAATGTATGGCCACTGGGAGGATGGCCACTCAGTCCGTTGTCACTGGGACCAGCAGAAATCATTCTCTGCAGACAATGCATCTCCCTAAGGCAGGTGCTGATGGGGAAGAGGGACTGCGTTCAGAGGGACAGCCCTCCTGGCAGTGGCACTGAGTGTGGCCATTCTCCAGGCTGAAAGCAGACATGGAATTAATGCCTCCTCCCATCCAAGTCTGTGGAGAGCTTTTTACTGGCGTCAGTGGCAACAGGATCAGAGTAGAGTCTTAAGGCTCTTCCCCTGGAGCTTAGAGGAGTTTAATGGAATAAAGTCTTAAGTTGTAATTAATTGGCTTCTGCTTCTCCTGCAGGAAAGAGTTAATGAAGGCAAAGCTTGTCTGGCCAAGGGGCTGGTACGGCTCCAGTAGAGCTATGACTCACAGATTGAACATCCTGCCAAAGCACCGAGAGGCTCCTCATCCTCAGCTCCTCCTATCCCAACAGTAATGGTGTGAATTGGTCCAGCATCGTGGCTGGAAAGGTTTGTCCCTTACAGCACCTGCTCTTCCCACTCAGTTCAATACTATTTGGTTAGACAAGAAATCATTGTCTGCCAGATAAGACCTTACACATCTAGCCGTATTATGTTGTTTCTATGGTGCAGACCCCCCCTGGTAATCTCGTAAGGGCTCTCTACAGGACTGAAGGAAGTAGAGGTTAATAGAATAATTTAAATGAGTAAGGAAATGGCCAAAGGGAGGACAGAGACAGATAGACTGCTGGGAAGCAACACACAAGGAGAAGTTACTGGGTGAGTTGGTCAAAGATGAGTCTTGGAACTGACCAAGTTTGATATTTTCATCATTGAGCTTGGCTCAAAAAGAGGTATGGAGAAATGAAATTTGTTGATGGCATCATCCTTGCAAAACAGCCGACACTTAGTGACATGCTGTCCCAGGCGTGATCCTCTACCCCAATTGCTCACCACTTCCCTCTCTCTGGAGAGAATGAGACCAGCRAAGAACCACCAGCAGCGTCACCTCTCTCTGCTGCTGAGTTTCAGCCTGTACTGCCAGGCCCCTGTTCCCAATGTGAGAAGAACACAGCGAGTGGGGGACTCGGTGTGCTGGGGTACAGGCAGGGAGAAGCAGAGATGGGTAGTCTGAAGGCTGGTGCCTTATTGCTGTTCTCCAGAAGCATGTGATCACCTACCTGAGAAGTGAATTTCATTAAAAATTGATGTTTTCCTTCCTTCTGAACTCTTGTCCTCTGCCTCAGTTATCACAACAGGGCCGATGAAGAGTCACAAAAAGTGATGATAGAGTGACAGTGCAGGCAGAAGATAGGGAGGACTCTTGGTCTTGACGATGAGCTGAATTATACCACTTTGAATCCAGACTAGCAAAGCATAAATATATGGATTAGCACCAGTATAACAGATCAAAACCTGAGGTGGAGAGTTTAAACAAGGCATAATTTGTAGTTAACAACAAAATTACAGGGATTCATCCCTTCATCTCCCAACCCTTGCACCTCAACCTCGCCACAAAGAAAATTTCTGCCTCCCCATTCTTCTACATTTTTCAAAACATCCCATTTTGGGTAGCCAACCTGGGAAGCATGTCCTGTCAATATTGAAAGACCAGTTCTGGAACTGCATCGTTAGAGTAATCAATGTGGAGTGGGGAGAATAAAGGAACACACATGTCCTACACCAAGTCTGTTTGGAAAATGGAAAAATGAACCATGCTCTGTGCAATTCCCCTTTCTCAGCAATCGGACTTTGCAGGTTGCTATGCTGACTGTAATGGCTGACTTTGAGGGACAAGCACATGAGAGCTCCTGAGTTTGACCAGCTCCAGGTGTGGTGATTCCTGAGATCCCGTTACTCACTGCATTTCGGTAAAATAGCGGCTGCTTCTCCTCCATGTTTGAGTTGATATTAGATTGACAAGATCAAGTGACGGCACAACCGTAGACACCTTTATCTGCTGTATGCATAATCTTTCTTGCTGAACCCCCGCCAAACTCATCCCCAGGTCTTATCTTTTCTAAACTGAGTATTTATTCATGTGGTTGTTTTATGTAAACTGCAAAGAGCCTCATTAAATGAAAACCTTAACTCAAAAGCTTCATTATTAAGGTGGAACAGAGCTCGGAACGCACAGAGCGAAATTACCAATCTTTTGTGTTATTTTGGGAAGAAATGCTTAGTGCCTCAGGCACCTGACGCAGTCTGGTGCTGAGCCCTTCTGTGACCCCTAACCTCACTCAGGGAACAAGTCTGGCTTTAAGGTGAAGAGTTTTACTGGCCGTTACACAGGAGAGAGTTCCCTAGGGCTGAGGAGAGCAGACCTCTTCGGGGAGAGGCAGGCGGGGATGCCTGGCAGCCCCACAGACGGCTGCCTCAGCCCCTGCTGAAAGAGAAGCTGAGGGGACACTGGACCCTGCCCTACCCTGACAAACCAGAAGAATCCCATTTGGCTTCTGGAGAAGGACTGGGCCAGGTGGGAAGATGGCTTGGGTGTGCAGCTGTGCACCGGCTATTGCTCCCATTGTTGCTTGGCACTTGGTGCCTGCAGCACCTTCGGATCTGGCTGACAACCCAGGAGCTTTGGGAGAGGATGCGTTTTTTGCAGACAAAACTCCACATCACTTGAATGCTGGCATTCACTGAAGGTAAATACCAACATTTCTGTGCTTCCATGTTCTCATTTATATTATAAATGCTAATGAAAGAGTTTGAAACGAAAGACACACACACAGTTAAGAACATACAGGCATGAAGGCATTTCTCTGAAGCTGGAAATTAATTCTGCAGTATTTTCCCTTTCTTAGTTTGACTGAATCCAATATATACTTTACCCAGCCATCAGAATTGCGAAACTGGTGCTTCATCAGATAAGAGTCATAGCATTTTGTTCTGAAACAATGGACAGTTGCTAAACAGGGTAAAATTAAAGAAGGTAACAAATCAGTATCCAAAATTTGCATTTCTTCTGGAGAATCAGCTTTTCAGGGACAGCTTGTTTTCCACAGTAAAGAACAGCTTTCTTAATTCAAACCCTTCAGCAACATTAACATGCTTGGTGCAGATCTATACCCTGTCATGCTTCTTACCTCAAGGACAGCACCTCCGACAGCAAAATGTTGCATTCATCACATGGGAATATTAGCAAGTGTCCAGTTGTCTTGAGTAGGAATAAAATGTGCGACCCGCTGGCTTCATGCCAAGTCAGCTGCTTTCTAGAGCTGCTACATACGTCCCGAAACATTAGTACAGAGTATTTGTTTCACTATGGTAGTGGGCATACATGATTAACCAGTATTGTATTTGTGAAAAAAGGCTAGGAAAGCTGAGAGGGACTTGATGCATCGGGACACTGCGGTGTTGTGCACATGCTCAAAGTCATGCTGAGCCACTTGTAGAGTTGTGCATGTGCATGTGTTCATGTTTGTGCACATGCACAAACACTGTTGGAGGTGGAGGGGGATGTGAGGAAAACTAGTATGTCATCCCTACTTCCTTCTGTGTGTGTTAATCTTAAAGATTGTGGTTCGTGTCTGTGGATGTGTGCATGTGTACATTTTACTTCCCTTTGTTTTGTTTGGTACTTTTAATCCCCTGGGGCATATCTCTGAGCTGAAGAACTTTAGAGCTGATACAGCTTTTTAAAGTGGGGATTATGTAAATGCATATTATGGGGCTTTCATAAATAGGGATTATTTGTCGAATACATTTGAGTGCTTCCTTTGGAGCCATTAAGGTCTGTTGTGTAAATAGGAATTTAGTGACTGCCTAATCTAAATTTCATTGATTCAATAAAAGATCACAACAGCATTTTTTGCATTCATTTTGGCCTTGTGAGAACATATTTCTGGACAATTTTCAAATAATTACAGGACGACTAAAGCTAAGTGAGTATACCTCGCACATCTGTATTAACTGTTCTCCATGATTCACTCTCTATTTCTCTTCCTCTCTGGTTTTATGGTTAAAATCACTGTTGTCCCAGCCACTAACCTGTTAATTTTGTTAATTGTCACTCACTAAATTAAGAATTCTGCAAGTTTAGATGAGCAAAGCAAAAAGAGTATTTTGCCAAAAGATCTAGCCATCCAAAAAGTTGTAAAAATTTATCATCTGTGCTCTAGTCCTAGATGAAGGACATTTAGACAGAACGCTAAAGATTTTGGGAAATGCTGCCTCTCCTCAGGGGAGTTTCACACTTACAGACAGAGTTTACTCTGAGAAGACTTGACTTTTGGACTCCTCTCAGCTGACASATAATGCTGGTATCTTTCCTTGCTGCAGAAATGGTGCAAACCCCCTGATCCAATACTCGATCAAGTTTTTTTCAACTGGTGTCTGAGATGAGGCCCAGACACTAACAGCAGCTGGCTTCACTCAGTGCCGAGCTGCAGGAGACCCGGATCCAGGGCACAGTTCCACCACGACCAGAGGAGCTGCAGTATGCCGTGGCTGTTCTCCTCTGGTGACCCCCGGGTGTTATTGTAGCTTGCAGTGCAAACGCTGCAGAGGAAATAGCAGCTTCCCTTCCCACGAGTACCCACAGCATGCTCGGAACTGGGTGACTTGTGAAGAAGTGAGCCTAATCCTGTTCAAAGAGAGACTGCAACCAAAAAGGACTTTCTCTCTTGACTGAAGATTTTCGGGGCGACCATGACTGTATTTTCCCAAATGGGTGGCTTCCAGGGCATGCAGTTGCAGGGTGAGAGCCTCTCCCATAACTCTGTTGTTTGGCACTTGCCATATCTCCTGGACCCAAAGCTCACAGAATCCAGCTCATCTTCTTTTCTCAAACTGATTTTTGTATTCTGTGTGGGAGTCTTGTTGACCTGGAGGTAGAAGCAGCAATGTCTTTGTTGTTTTGCCTTAGAAGAGAAAGCAGTCCTAACCCCAGGCCAGGTTAAAGCCCCTGCAACACATTTGAATTCACTGGGTCAGACAGAATTTGTCCAGTAAATGAGGACATGACGTTGCGTGCTCACTTCACAGGGTGTTAGTAGATATGTCATTCTGCAGTGTGACTCCAGAACAGCCTTCCAGTCTGTACCAGTGCAGAAGAGAAAGCTGGTGCTGTTCAACCCCAATAGAACTAGAGGCTGGAGGGATTCCTCCCCTCCGAGCCCCTCCTGCTCCAGTGCATGGACTCTCCTACTACACCTGATGGCACTGCAATGTCAAGCGTTGCAGATCCTTTTGGCATTACACATAGGAGCTGAATCTAAACTGGGAGGGGAATGGAGAGGGAACTGGCATGCCTGTACATCCAGCAGAAAATTGATGGGGAGGATCCCTCCAGCTCCCATGAGACAGGCTTCCAGTCATGATGTCCTGACACAACACGGCCCCTTGTCGCAGATCATCCCCAAGCAACAGCAAGCCTGAGTGTCCCTGTTACCTGGAGCCGGTCAGGGGAGTACAGCACGCGCTGCATAGCCAGCACCCCCTTTGCCGTGCACAGCGGTTCAGGCTCTGCTTTCATACGTGCCGAGCTTGCCTCGTTATTTCAGTCCTCCCACCAGCCTCAGATCCAGCTGCATTAGGCAGGTTTTGATGCTGTTGCAGTCACACAGAGAATGAATCATATCGAACATTGCCCATGGGGTTGTTTATTCCTTGAAGAGGGAATGGACTGCATGCCAATATTCCTGGTAAGGCATAATGAAGGAACTAGCTTTTGCTAGGAAACCTGGATGCCCTCCTACAGGGATTTGCTGGATGATATGGCTCTGGAAAAGCTATGTAAAAATAATAATACATATAATAAAAATAATTTTAAAAAAGCAAAGACACTTTCAACATACTGAAATATTGACAGGGTCTTTCAAACAGCACACCTCCTCAGTAGCACACCTCAGTGGAGTCAGGGACACCAGGAACACAAATATGCACATCCAGCTCTTGAAGTTAGTGCTTTATATGGACATATCTTAACCCTTCCTGTCCACTTTACTTAGGGTCAGCACTCTCCTTTGCTTTTACCTCCTTCACATTGTTTTACAAAAGAGATACTTTGCCACCTGGCTCTCACTTCTGGAGTTGGAGTTGCTGGGGAAGGTGTTAAATGGGAATTTCTCATCTTCCTCTCTTCTTTGCTGTTTCCAGTCTTTAAATTCAACTTCTATTAAGCAAAACAAGCCCGGAGCACAATCTGTGCACAATGCCTTGGTTTGAAAAGATCATTTGATCAAGCATAAACCAATACTACTGTGTAAACGGTCTGTGATGGAGACCTAAGTTATCACACACAATGTGTTTTCTCCTTCGGTGACTTCTGAAATACATAAATAGATAAAAGTTTGAAACACGATCCAGTCCTCAGCCTTTGGAAATGATTCATATCTATTAATGATTTACTGATTTACACACAGCTTATTTTGCATAAAGTTAGAGCTGGGCACATTTATTCATTGTGATTCCCTTAAAAATGGATATAAATATCAAAAGCAATTGGCTACCAAAAATTTGAATATTATGGCACTGCATCATGGAGAGTTGACATGAATATGAGTCTAGGTCAGAAAAAAAAATACAGAAAATGCTTAACCAAGTATGATATTTTACAGCATGTCACTGAATCTTCTGAAAGGCTTATATTCATGACAAACGTATGCAGTGTTTGCAAAGGATTCCTCAGGAAAAAAAAGGAGACCATTATTGTCCTAATGAAATATGCTCCATGATCTATGAAACCCATCTCTCCTGCAAAGTCCAGCCTCTTTCTAGGGCTGTATACCTGAAAAGAGATACTGGGTTCAGTGAAAGGAACCAATTACACATCATTCCACAGCCAAAAATGCACATGTTCGATCCCAAACTTGTCAGTTTTGGCAAGGACAGTGCAAATCTGAGCCTGCCAGCAGCAAGGTATGTCACTCTTGTAGCTGTTCATTCCGTGATTCAGTGAAACAAGGGCCAGCAGCTCCCCAGTCCCCTGCTGTGATGCCTGAGCCCTTGCAATGGGCAGGCACTGATCCTGCTGCTGATGGTTTGGGCCTCGGCTGCTAAAGGGCAGGAGCAGTTCCTGCTGGGTTGGGTGTTGTCACCCCATCTGCTGCAAGCCTGGAAGAGGAGATGGACCTTGCCAGCCTGGTGTGATCCCACCTGAACAGCAGCTCCAGGGGCTGGGTGAACCAGGAGAGGTGTCCGGTGTGCACCAAATCGGAGTGATCACAGGGCAGGCACCTCGGTGGGTGTGGGCAGCACCTTTGCCCTGCCACCACGCAGCACTAGGGGCTTGATTCACCACAGTCTGCAGGGCCATCATCACGCCGGCACGAGGTGGGCAGTGCAAGTAGGGGTTCGCACTGGCTGGCGTGGAGTGTTGCAGCAGCCCTGCTTGGTCCCCCAAGCCCAGAAGCCAACATTGGCTCTTCTGTCTGCTGGCTCTGTAGTCCCAGCACGTACGGCTGGAGTCACCTGAGTCCAAATCAGGGCTTTGGTGCACTGGAATGGCAAAGTGCTTTCAACACAGAGGGTAGGGATGTGGCACACCTTCTCAGGAAAAGCCTTTCAGGAGGCAGCAGTTAATGTCCCTAACAGCAGAGAGCCACCCTGCCCAGGTGTCTCCTCTCTACTGGGACAGAGCAGGGCATCTGTGTGCGGCCATTGACATGTTACACTCGTACACATATTGATCCGATGGTTCATTGTTCACCCAAGCCCTTGGCAAAGGTCACTGTCTCTGGGAGCACAGAGGCAAAGATTAATTTTCAGAAGTGATTAATGGTCCTGGTGCCCATCCTGATTCTCTTTGGGCCTCAAGCCCCAAATGAAGTCTGGAGCTGGGTTAATTAAGGTGTCCCTTGCCCCTCTCCCAGCACTGCCAGACACGTCCGTTGCTTGTTGTCATTGTCTTTTCCCACAAACTCCTCCACCCTTTATCCTGTGCCAACCCTCAAACCGGCTCAGAGACTTGCCTCTGAGGCTGCTTCCAAGACCCACATTTCCCATGACGCCCAAATGATCTCAGATGCTCATTTCTTGGCCCTCGGTGCTTTATCCTACAGGGTGTTTAGGAAGGAGCTCCCACCTTCCCAGGGTCCAGGGTCTGAGTTTTACCAAAAAGGTGAATCAGGGCTTTTAATGTCCAAGAAGCTCTTGATTACTACAGGGTTCATCATTGGCTAAGGACCAGTGGCTATCCCTGCACAGCAGTTGCAGGAGGCTGCGTTCCCTACCTGCTTTGCAGCAGCCCCAAACCACAGGGCGGAGGGGACAGAGACGCCCCCAGAGACCCATCGGGTGCCCTGCAGGTCTGGGAGGCACAGAGGCCGTGGGGCGGAGACCTGCACCCTTGGGCAGGCTCTGCAGCCTCCTGGTCTGGATCGTGCCGGGCCGTCAGTGCCGGGCGGTGCCGTGCCAGGCCGTGCTGTGCCGTGCCGTGCCACTGGCGCTGGGCGGCCCTGTGCCGAGCCACCGGTGCCACGGCTGCCGTACCCGGCCGTGCTGTGCCACGCTGTGCCGTGCCGCGGACGCAGTGTGGTGCCGCGCTGTGCTGCGCGGTCCCGCTGGCGCTGTGCCGTCGGTGCTGCGCGGCAGCGGGCCGGG
>JAYKAV010002766.1:3508488-3543112 GCA_035582835.1 Phoebastria nigripes | reverse complement strand
CAGGGCGGCGCCCACCACCTGCCGCCCATGTCGCCGCCGTCGGGGCAGCCGCTGCTCTACGCGCAGCCCTACGCGGGCCTCAACGGGATGCTGGGCCCGCCGGCGCCCGCGCTGCACCACGGGCTGCGCGACCCGCTGGGCGCCGAGGAGGCGGGCGCCCACGAGCTGGCGGCCTCGCCGCCGCCGCTGGGGCCGCCCGAGCCGTCGGACGAGGACGCGCCCAGCTCCGACGACCTGGAGCAGTTCGCCAAGCAGTTCAAGCAGCGGCGGATCAAGCTGGGCTTCACGCAGGCCGACGTGGGGCTGGCGCTGGGCACCCTCTACGGGAACGTCTTCTCGCAGACGACCATCTGCCGGTTCGAGGCGCTGCAGCTGAGCTTCAAGAACATGTGCAAGCTGAAGCCGCTGCTCAACAAGTGGCTGGAGGAGACGGACTCCAGCACGGGCAGCCCCACCAACCTGGACAAGATCGCGGCGCAGGGCCGGAAGCGCAAGAAGCGCACCTCCATCGAGGTGGGCGTCAAGGGCGCCCTGGAGAACCACTTCCTCAAGTGCCCCAAGCCCTCGGCGCACGAGATCACCTCCCTGGCGGACTCCCTGCAGCTGGAGAAGGAGGTGGTGCGGGTCTGGTTCTGCAACCGGCGGCAGAAGGAGAAGCGCATGACGCCGGCCGGGGTCCCGCACCCGCCCATGGAGGACGTTTACGCACAGGCGGACACATCGCCGCTGCACCACGCGCTGCCCGGCGCCGTGCAGTGACTGCCCGGCCCCGCCGCCGCGGCCCCGACGGCGGCGGAGCGGGCGCGGGCGGCGGGAGACGCGCTTTAATTTATTCCTCAGACTGGCCCGGCCGCGCCCGCTCCGCGCCCCGCGCTGTATTTATTCGCCCGCACGGGCGCCCTGCGCGCCGGAGCCGCCCGCGGCCGCAGCAGCAGTAGCCAAAGGTTTGCGATCTCTAATTTATTCCCTTCCTCGCGTGGCCCCGGCGGCGCCCCCGGCCCGGCCCGCCGCGCCCCGTCCCCGCTCCGCCCGGCCCGGACTCGCCCGGAGGACGCCTCGGGATCGCTTCCCGGCCCGCTTCTATTTATTTTCTAACCGTGCGCGGAGCTCCCTCCCTCCCGTTGGTGGGTTCGGTCCGGTCCATCCCCTTGGGTTTCGGTTTTTGTTTGTATCTTTATTGCAAAACCAATGTAGACTGCGAGGGTACGTTTCTATTTATGTTATAGTAAATATTTTATTACTTACATAAACCATTTACCCAGGAACCGGTCTCGTGTCGTCTTTGCGGGCTGCGGCGCCCGGGCCGGGCCGGAGGAGCCCGGCGGCCGGGGCTTGCTCCGTCGCGGCGCTTCGTCCCCGGGGCCCCGCCGAGCTCCCGCTGCAGCGACCGCCGGCGGCTGACGAGACCCCGCGGCCCTCTCGGCCCTCTTGCTCCGGGACGCTCCGTCGTTCCCCGGTAGCCGCGCGTTGGCAGAGCGGGGCTCGGCGGCGTTTGCGCTTCCCGTTAACGGCGCTTTGGGGGAACTTCGTCCTTGCGCTTACGCACTCGCATTCTGTCTGCGCACAGCCAAAAACCGAGCTTCAGAACTTGCGAGCGCGGATGAAGTGTTGCAGCTTTGTGTTTGTGCTACTACGGTATTTTACTGACCTTAACGTAACTTTTTGCAGTCTACGGTGTGAGCAGAAAATACTCTAAACATAACTTTCTTCCCGCTTATCACAGAAGTAATAAATGTACGCTAGCATAGCTGAGAAGATTCCTTCTTCCCACTCAAACCACGCTCTCGGGTTTTCTGAAGTCACCAGTTTTCTCTTCCATGGTTTCATGCCCTAATATTTTGTGGTTATGCCAAGAAAGGCTGAAAACTTGGTTATTGCATTCCCTATTTCTAGAAGAATCCGCTTGCATCTCTACTTTAAACCTCTTCTCTTTCAGCAAACGTCAAGAAAAGTTGCATGTGAGGATTGTGTTTGCCTTCGCAGGTCCTTTGATTCCTGTGGTGTTTTGTGTGTTGGGAGAACTTTTGAAACACGTGCCTATACAGAGCTCTTGCACTGATGAAATAGTCGAAATCTGGCAGTAAAGCACCAAATTCTTTCTTTTTATTTGGCAGAGAACTTACCGATGTTCTTGAACATCTGGCACTTGCTAGTTTCCCTACTGGACTCTTCATACAAATTACATGCTGTGAAAACAGCAGGCTTAAAAGGGATTTTCTAGTGATAGCACTGCATCCTACATAGGAATTCGTATATAATTTTTTTATATATATAAATTTTTAACGTACCAAATGTAACTTACACTTGAAAATTTATACATGAAAATTCTTGTCTTTGCTGCGGTTTGATTTTTTTTTTTTTTTTTGCATTTTGTGCCTTTGGGGGTTGTGTATACTACTTGCCTAAGCAACAATGCATTTGCAATAGATAATGTTAGAAATTATTGCATTCTCAATGTCTCTTAAAATGTAGCTATTCTACATCAGCTAATACAAAACTATTAAGTTCTCCTCATTCAAAAGTCTAGTAAACTGGTTTTTGAGATTTTAAAATAAAGTCACTTTGAGCGGTTATTTCATTAAATACTGTGTTTGATGCTCTTAAGTATGTAAAGAAATGGTTCACTTTGTGGTACAAATAAGCAAATGTTGCAGTTTAATGTATTAATAACTTTCCTTGGCATGCAGAGCGTAGTAAGAAATCTTACTTAAAGGATTCAACATGCATTGTATGTTTTGTCAGCTTTTGTTACAGACTTAGCTTCCTTTTTCGTAATGTGACTGGTTTTTATAGAAAAGCACAGAATTGTAGGGCTGTTGCAGAGATCCTGAATTCCAAAAGTTTTGCCGTATTTACTGAATATTTAGTAATTTCTAAATAGCTGAGCATATGCAGTAGCTTAGATGATACACTCCAGTAAAAAAGTAAAGGAGCATGATGATTCAAGGGTTTGAGTCAATGTATCATGAAAGCATTTAAATTAATTTTCAACCCTGAAAATCTTTCATAGCTAATTCTTTCGTGTGTTTCACACACATGTACCATTGTGTTTAATGTTTGGTAATGCTGTAACTCTGCAGCCTTTACTTAATTTCCGTGTGATAGCCAGGCTTTAAGGGAAGACAAAACAAAATCAGAAATGAACAAAAGAGATTTTATTTTTTAAAGAAAACAAACTCTTGTTTGCATTGAATGATTAATTGTACTGCTTTTCTATACCAGGAGTGATTTCAGTAGCCTCTTCGTTCTGAGCTAACCTGGCTGGCAAACGGTATTTGTATTGATACTTAGAAGGGAAGGGTCAGTTTTCACATTGCATTCTCGTAACGGATGAGATGTGCTGTGAGTGCTGGGGAGGACGAGCACCCTTGGGTTGTTCGGTTTGTCAGATTGTATAAGGCGCTGGCAGCCCCACTGCATTAGCGCTCTCATGCTGTTGAGCAGCAAAAATAAAATACACTTTGTATATCTTATTTCTGCAGTGCTGCAATGCTCAGCCCTTCTAAAAATCAAATGCCCCAAAGGTTTGCCTCTCTTAGAAGATCTTGTTAGTTTTCTTGGTCAAGGATTAAATAGCAATTACTGGAGGGAGACTTGATTTTTGGTTTTTTATTTTTATTTTTTTGGTGGTGGGTGGTTGTTGCTAAAGTGAAAGTATCATACTACTACATCAGGAGTAAAGCACACAAAGGTAGGACTGTGATATTGGTACATTAAAGAAAAGCAGATGTACAAATAGTTAACAATGCACAGACAAATAGTAGAATGTGCAAAGTAGGAAGTGTGGATAAGGAAAAGGAGTTATACGCATTACCAATATTAGAGGGGTTTAGGTCTGCACTGATGTGAAATCCTTCCTTGTAACCCAAGGACAGAGGGAGCTGCAGGAGCTCTCTGCTACTGGGCAGTGCCTGGCCACAGCAGATGCTCTTCAGAGCAGCGTCACTTTTGTACTTGCATTCAGGCTGTGGTTAGTCCCTTGATAGCATCGGGCTGTGCTCGCCACACTCGGGGCAGGCACTCTCCTCCAGCGTGCCGTCCACCTTCAGAGTGACTGGTGGTGACCTGTTTGCCATGCCCACGCAGGGTCCCGTGTGCACGGTCCAGAGAGGCTGGCACCTGGCTGGTGAAGTGTGGAGTCAAATCTCAGACTGGTGAGGTGAGGTGAAGTAGTCCAAGGGGTCTCTGGCCAGCTGGGGCAGTTGGCATCAGGCAAACGTGTCCCTGATGCGAGCTCAGCCCTTCCCTCGCGCTCGCAGAAAGGCACAAGGCTGTGCTGTGCCTTCTGTGTACTTCATCCTTGCTGGGAGCAGAGCAGCCTGCCTGTCCTCTCCAGGTACTCGGGAGGGCAGCTGTGCTTTCCAAATGCTGTTGTCTTATAAATTGGTTATCAGCAATTTCAGGAAATTGCTGTTTTCTGTAAGGCAGACTATTCAGCAGAGTATCACTTACTTTTTTTTCCTTTTATTTTTAAAAAGGTGGATGGTTGCTGCTTAGCTTTCCTGTGTGCTTAGGAAAAGGTTGTGGTGTTCCAGTATCCAACTTTCTTTCCAGATTTCTTGTCTTAGAATATCATTGCTGCCACTTGCAAGAGCAGGGAGTGCTTGCTCTATAATAACTGCAAAAGTGACTACAGCACAGCAGTTTGCCTTGCTAGGCACAGTCACACATAATTACTGATGCCGTATTCATCTTATGCTTCCAACTGAATCTGGTCTCTTCCGCTAACTGCTGTCCACTCGGAGCCTGATCCCAGCGAAGTGCCAGCAATGCAAACTGTCCCCTAACTAGCTAAAGCAGCAGTGGAAACACTGTAATCTCTTTTCAATGTAAATTTGGAGCATCAGTGTTAACACATTGGAATCTTGTTTCTAACTCTGCCCGTCCCTGCTTGCTCTCTCTCCCACAAGGGATGATTTCAGCACCGTCTGGTTAAGCATATATTTTAATTCTGCGCTAATCTGGTTTGCATATATTTTAATTTTATGCTAATACTACCATTGTTTGATTGGAGCTGGATCAGCCCCGGGAAGGCTCAGCGTTGTTATTTCACAGGTATTGGAAACAGGCTTGGGTTGTGCCCCCAGGGCAGAAGTCCACAACTGTGGAATTGCTTCTCCTTAGCTGCCTTGTATTGTTTCTCACAGTTAGGTTGTTTAAAATCAGTGCATCCTGGCCAACAGACTCCAGGCTGGTGCTTATAGCTTGTCGCATGTGTTCAGGACAGGAGTGCAGCCTGCCGTGGCTCTTGCCGGTGTGCCCTGCCTGCAGCGGGGGATGCATGCAGGCTGGCTGCCCTCCTGCTGCTCTGGGAGCAGATCAGCTCCAGGCAGGGGCAGGAGCAGGAGCAAGCTGAGATGTGGTGGGGGCTGTTTTGCTTTTGTTTTAAAATGCTAAATGTCCATAGATGAAAGTGTCTGGTCTCGCTAAGATTTATCTTGCTGCTTAGAGAGACCTGGCCCAACAGACCGTCCTGAAATGGGAACAGGATTTCTCCAGGCTTACACCAGGGAATACAACGTGGGCTCCGATTACCATCATCCCTCTGTTTTACATGTATGTGCATATATAGGAAGAACACAGAGAAGGAGCTCRTTAAGTCTTTCATGTGAACTCCCACTGCGCTTTGCAGAGCTGATTTATGGGCATTCAGCATCTCTCCCACTTGTTTTTTGTTGGTGAGTGTAACTGTGCATGTGTGCACACATAGCTCTCACCTGGGCACAGAAGTAGAAACACAGCCAACTGCACTTAATCAGGTGTTTTCCTTTGTGATTCATGTAAACTCTACCCATGAAAGTTCCCCCTAGTTTCAATTTAAACTAATAAGACCAGGCTTCTCTGTCTAACCTGCCATGCCGTGCATGGGAATTACAAGGTTGCAAAGGCAGCGTTAAAGCATATGATACTGTACACAAGATATAATGTGCATGTTAGATCAGGCCTCATGAATATTTCATGTTCTTTGATACCACATTATTTTTGGTGTTGGTCAAAATGAGTGTTATTTCTTGTAAGCCTTGCAAAGGTGTTTTAGTTACACAGGTGCCCTGGCTCATACACTGCTGAGAGCGCTTGCTGCAGAGGAGAATGCTGTCTGTGCCAAACTTTAAAGACATTTTTTATTGATTTTCCTCTTTACCACCTTTCTTTTGGAGCATTCTGCCTGATAAAGACATCTGTGCAACACCTCCAGCACCCAGGTCGTGTTTCCTTGTGGACACATTGACTTCTTGCAGCTCCACAGAGCGCAATCTGCTTTTGATCACTTTGCCAGATTATCATTCTTCCAAGTCTTCTTGCTTTTTAATCCCTGCAGCAGCTGCTCTAGGGCCAAAATGGACAGCAGTCACCACAGCCGAAGAACAGTATTTCTTTCAGAATGTTTCCAAGCTGGCTTTTCTGTTTAAGAAAGGCGGATGGCTAGCTGAAGCTGCTCGGCTCCCTGTCTCAGGAGCTGTACCTGTAACAGCTGAGTGCTTTGAAAGTAAATGAATGAAAAAGTGCACAGAAATCTTCTTGCAGATGTCACATACATGCACAAGAGTTGTCAGATGCTCCGTGGAAGTGCCTGCTGCTCACTAGGGGATCGATACAAGGTATGAGAAAGCCAATGGGCATTTTTTTTCATTTCACCGTAGTGTTTTGGGTTTTTTCTGTGGAAATCTGTCCTGTGGTTTTTCATTACCTGGAGCTCAATGTGTGTTGGTACCTCTCACTCACCCTGGAGGCTGTGCAACTTTGAGATTGTGCTGGATCTTAAATTTGTAGCTAGCCAAAACTCTGGGAAATGAATTTGATTTACGTGTTTGCATCTTTTGCAGTCATTTGCAGGATTGGTTTTAAAGAGTCAGTCCATTGCATCAGATGTCTTTATGTATTTTTTTTTTTAAATATATAATTAGTTTTAAATTGGAGAAGTTTTTTCAGTCATGTTTAAGACTAACCTGGTTACAGACAAAAGAAGTGATGGCTTTTCAAATAAATCAACGGAAGTATGGGCAGTGAGAGAACTGTAGTACAGAAGGGCAGTTATCAGATTTGCTGCAATGGAGACTTTCCTCTAAAACAGTATCAGAGCTCCTGGATTTTACTCCCAGATCTCCTGTTAATTTCCTTGAGGACTATGAGAAATGTTTGGGGTTGGTTTGTTTTTTTCCAGTGTTTTTACTTCTCATGAAGTGATGTAATAAATCCTTCCTTAAGTTGCAAGGGTTAATTTCTATGGAGTGCTGAGAGGACCTCAGCAAAAAGAGCTACAGCAGTGTGAGATGCTCCCTGGCTAGCGGTGCGAATAGTGTGGGTTTGCAGACGGCGTACTTGGTAGCTCCAGTGGAAAGAGCATTTCCATGTGCTGGACTCCAAGGTGCAGTGCGGGCAGAGCTGTACTGCAGGGAAGCAAGAGCTGCTCTCCTGCTTCCCTCTCTCTTACTAGTCTGTATATGGGTATTTTCCTGGTCTGGGCAAAGTGTTCCTGACCCTGCTGCCCCAGGGCTGTGGAGAGCAGGACAGGCTTGCTGTGTTTTGAGGATAAGTGCTGTGGAAGGGCATCACCCACTGCTGAAACGGTCTCTGTCAGCCCAGGAGCCCTGTGGAGCTCCAGCTCGTGATGACAAGCACAGCCGAGTGCCATCTCTCCAGCTCCCGGCTGACTTGCATCAGCGCAGTGTTATTTTTACTTACATTTGCCCGTGGCGTGTATCTGACGGAGCTGTCTGGAGGAGCACCGACGTGCTGTGGTGGCTGGCCCTCGTCCCCTGCGCTTTCTCCCAGCCAGGTGGGCGTCAGGGTGAAACTTTGAATTTCTCTTTTTCAGGTCCAAGATCTGTGTCCCTTATCCTGTCGTGTCCTCTCCAGAGCTCGAATGCCAGGAGCTGGCAAATACTTAGTGCTCAGAACAGTTTTAATCACATGTCTTTTCTCATGCCTTAGCACGGTCTCGGGTGTCGGAGCATTTTTCAGGAGCAAAGGGATGAAAACTGTTACCAAACCTGACCTCACATGTTGCTTCTCTTGTCATCCCCCCACAGTGCTCTCCTGAATGAGTCCACATACTCGCGTGGCAGGGACTCGCAGGATCCACTCAAGTGGTGAGGTTCAGGGGTCTGATCCGCTGTGCCTCAGCCCCTGCAGCTGCCAGCCCCTGCGGCAGCGAGGGAGAAGCCTGATGGGCCTGTTAAAAGGTGCAGAATTGCAACAGGCGTGGGAGCTATCTAACAAACCCATCATCACAGAAAAGCCTTGTATCTTGTGGTTCAGGCTACAAATCACCACAGGGCTTGGGGTTTTTTCTTTCTTTCTTTAAACATTATCACTTCAGAGAATGGAGCTGGAGTCATCTGCAGCCGTCTAGTTGGAGGAAACAAGGGATTTGCTGAGCCTGATGAGAAGCAGGCTGAGCAGCCCGCTTGTCAGCCAAACTTCAGTGTGAAGGATGTTGATTCTTCAGCAAATATGGGCAAGCAAAAAACAGCAGGCAGTTGCAGCGCTGGATTCATTCTGTCCTGTGCTGCTCTCAGGTATGTGTGAGAATCATGCTCTCGTTCATAAGAGGGTTGTGACACAAAGGGGATTTGCTCCTGATAGGAGGATTCTTAGCTCTTTGTTTTCCTAAAATTACTTCATTTACTCTCAGCAGCAACATGCAATTTTATTTTCAAATCATAATATATAACAACTTAGCTCATCACTAGCAGAGCTTGCCACTTCTGACTGCAGCAAGTCTGTGACAGTCTGTCTTCAACAAGCCTCTTATTGGTGTATCGAAGAAAAGAGTTTTCTCAGCTTTGAAAGCATCCCACAGTTGGCTCTCACTTCCTTAGTCTTACTGGTTGCTGGGTTGTTCTGCTGCTTGCCTGGCAGGAGGCACTTTCCAGCCCCTGGGTCGTGAAGATCAGTGCAGGGCCAAGCAGCAGTGCTGTCCCACCTGCTGAGCAGCATCCCCATCTTCTTGCCTCTGCTGAAGGTGCAGCCAGTGATATCTTCTCCTGCAACCCAGAAAATGGCTACACTCACCAGAAATAAAAAACCTGAACCTGTCCCCAAAATCACTGAGATGTTTTTGCTTGTCTCGTGGTGTGTTTGCCCTAAATACGCTTTTAAAGTGAAAGACAAATAGGTAGATCTTTGTGGGGTTTGTGAGCCAGGGCTCTGCAGCACGACAGTCTAATGGGTTGCACAATTGGTATATGCACCCTGACACTTGCCTTGCATTTGCTGTCCTGTCACTGTTCATTTTCAGCCATTTCTTTCTAGTGTAGATGGCAAAAACAAAGCACTTGGTGATACTTTGCTGAACATATTTGTCATCCAGTGTGCTCCCTCTCTGTAGGTCACCTCCCAGTGCTAGGTTTGGGGGGAGCTAGGAGTGCTGGGGCACAGCGAGGGCTGGGAGAGCTGAGTGGGGTGAGGAGTGGTTGGCACAGGTGCGTGCCTGTGTTGGGGTGTTCACCTGGTCCAGTGTTGCTGCTGGCCCGTTTGGACCCTCCCCAGGAGGTGGGGGGGTCAGCCTGGCTCTGTCCCCAAGCAGCCTGTGACAGCCAGCACCGCAGGGCAGAGGTGGGAGCCTGCAGCTAGCAGCAGGACAGAGCCAAATTGCCTGCCCTGGGACCGGGCCAAGCTGCTGCCCACAGCGTGTGGCTTAAATGCGTGGCTACGTCTGCGTGCTGGGCAAGCTTTGGTCAGCTTCTTGGGAAGGAAAGGGTTGGACCTGGTAGGTAAAAGCTTCCTGTCCCAGAGCCCTCACRCGGTTCTCTGCTGCAGTTCGGCTGTGCTGCCTGCGTCTGCTGGGGCAGGGGCTGGCTGTGCCCCCCAGGGARGGGGCTCGCCTCTCCAGCCCTGGCTGGGGCGGAGAGCAGCCTCGCAGGCTGGCCCAGCCTAGCTGGTGTTGGGGACAGGCGCAGGTCAGCGTCATTAAGAGGGAAAGTATTGAATCGATACCTGGAGTGTTTGATATTCTGCTTAGTGGAACACTTGTTATGTCTTTAATTACTGTTTCTAAAAGCACCACGGGATGGAAAGCAAAAGGCAGAAATAAATAGCAAGGGGTGATCAATTGGGCATGAAACCCTTGTTATTGATCACCTTTAACCTCTGCTTAAACTAATGACAGAGCTACCATTTAACTGTCCCCAGGCACAAAGCGCATCAATTGTAAAAGTGCCACATAAATCACGGTGGGTTGCAGTGCATTGCCGAGTGGCCCAGGAGCCGGCCTGCCTGGCGGGGAGGGCGAGGGTCCTCTCCAGAGCTGCAGGGGGGCACTGGCCTGTGCCATGCTGCTGGAGCCCCCGCAACCGGTTCTCTCAGGTAAGCTGCTGCTCTGTGAACTGGTATTTCACACAAAAAAGCTCCCACGAGCAAAGGCATGTCACAACTCTGAGTATAGTGCAGGGCTGCAGGAATGACAGTATTTCCCCTGCCTGCCTCTTTCCCCAAAGAGCTAAAAAAAGATTTATGCTATTAAAGATCCCATTGATGCCTGTTCTGACCTCCAGATACCATGGCTGGGGAATGTTTACTGAAGCATGGTGAGTTTGCAGGAGGAAGGACGGATGGGACTTAGGTGTAACAATGATCCCATATCTAAGCAAGTATTCGAAGCAGCAGAGTTTGAGGAGGGAGTGACATAGGCTAGGCACAGTAAGGATCACCTTTTCCCATATTGGCTTCAGTTGGCTTCCTGAATCATCAGCTGTGCTGGAATTGCCCTTTCTGTTTGGTATAGGGGTTAAAAAAAAAAAAAAAAAAAATCAAGATGTGCAATTGGCAGCAGAGTGAAGTCAGCACATCCTTTCTGGATAACAACAATAATATTCATTAACATTCAATCTACAAATTATCCCTTGAAACCCCAGCCTGGAGGTTTGCCAGTTTTCAACACAAAACAATGTTGTCTGTTACGTTTCCAGCATGGTAGCATTTCCAAGGCTGTGTCTGACATATGGCATCACAGAGCTATCAGCTGTACATCCTGCCATGTACAGGGTGAGGGGCTACACCCTGCCTTTTGAAGGGAATGTTTGTATTTCATTAAAACAGGATGGCTGTTCTGCAAATTCGGCTCCCCAAAGAATTAGGAGGTGATCTTTTCCTTGATGTTCACTACACTTAGTTTTGGTGAAAGCAGTGGGCTTTTTTGGCAGCTTTCAAAAAGCTGTTTGTTTCCAGAAACTGTTTAGTAAGCATTCACACTGAGCCCGGGGTAGGGAAGGTGGGGAAAAATCTCAGCAATTTGGAAGAGTCCCATTGAGCAACATGTCTTGCGTGTTCTTCCCTCTCAGAAAGCTCTCAGGATTACTCCTGTCTCCACGGGGACAAGGAAAAGGTCCCTTCTTGTCTGCTGTTAAATGAGCTATCCACAGCATGATGCTGAGCACATACTCTGCCTGCGGCTGGCATTGCTGTGCACATCCCTGGAGGACTTCCTTAGGAGACCCTGGATTAATACACACTTTGCTTTTGTGCTGCCATTTGGAGGGCTTCTACTGAAACCTTAAAAATCATTTGGGTGTCCTCATCCATCAGCTGTTGGAAACATTATTGATAATACAATCATTCCTCCTTTGGTCCCTCTGTTTCCCTTTTTCTCTACTGCAGATGCTGTAATTTGTCACTGCTGACCCCCTGAAATGTCAAGAGATTGGAATCTGCCCAGGTGCAGCGCAGGAGCATTGCAAATGCAGCACAGGGAGGCCTCCTGCATCTCTCACCACCCACATGTACGGCCAGGGCTGCAGCATGCTTGTCCACAGCTGAGGGACAGTCTGAGATGGCCCTGGGGAGACTGAGGAGCCTTCCTGCCTCTATGTGTGCTCAGGCTCTGCACTGGCCAGGCTGGGGCTCTGCTTGGTCTATGCCAGCGGGACCCCACTCTGGGGTGTCACAGGTTTGGGTCTCTGAAGTGCCTCGTCCCCTCGGTTCTGGGTATTTCATGGGGACCTGGATGACATGTGGGTACCCAGGTATGTCTGCTGACCCTGGTGACGGGGCTGCTGTAGAAGAAGCCTAAGCCAGCAGAGGTCCAGCTGGCATCAAGGAGGGCAGCACTGTGCCCTTGTCCCAGCCTGGGTTTTGGCCAGCGCAGGAGAGCCGACATTCTTGTGGCTGAGTGGTGAGCTGTGGAGTGCTAGCCACAGGGCTGCTGGATCCTATCAGGTGGGACAAGCACAGCACCCTGCAGCCCTGGCGCACAGGTCTGCCTGCTGCAGAGCTCCCATGCTGTACCGCTCGGATGGGCTGGCTATGCAGGATTGCTGGCAAAGCCACCAGCACATTAGGAAGGAAAGGGAAAGGTCTGCCCTCAGAGCTCTTCCTACTTCTTCCTAAGGCAACTGTGGTCTGCTAGGGCTTTCCTGGGGCAAGTGAGCTCCATGTGCTGAGAGTGCAGAGAACAGGGTCAGGCTCTGCCGTGTCCACTTCATTCTGCCCTGGGACCAAACACCTCTCCCTGCAATGTACTCCCTCACTGCCTTTTTCCATGAGAGTCTGTGTGATGCCTAGCATGATGCAGCCCTCACAGAATTGCTGCAGGTGAGCCCCTTCACTGGGAAAGCCTCCAGCTGGGCTGACATTGCACCTTAGCAGCCACTTGTGACAGATCTGAGACTGCAGAGGCCCCTTTTCTCAGGTTGTGCTTTGCTTTCTGGTTTCCATCAGTCTGACGCTGGCAGGGTTGGCTTGCAGGGGTCACTGTCCCACTTTGCTCCTGCCCTGGGGCCCAGGGCTCCCTTCAGGTGGGTTCTGCGAGGTCACCCTGGGGTTTTGCTCCAGGTCCCCAGAGGGTTCCTGTTCACTGCCGCTATAATCACTACAGACAACTATTGGTACAGGCAGTGCTGCTGCTCCTCTTACGGTCAATGAAGGAATAAGCTGTAGGTGTCACTAGCTTTAAGCTGGTAAGTAGCTTTCACTCTCTAGGGGCTTCTAAGGCCTGGGCATCTTGGAGCAGAGGGGCAGTGAGTGCCATCCTGCAGAGCCCCCCGCTGAACCCTGCTCCTTGTGCAGTGCTGCCAGGGAGGATTCACCCCAGATGCCTGTGGACAGCAGATGCAGGCCACGGGGGACACCAGTGCCTGCGATCCCTGTGCAGTGAGCGGCTGCTGGTCTGGCAGAGGGAGCGTCTCAGTGCACAATAAAATCTTCTTACATGTTAGTCCAGAGGAGCAGAGCTCCCTGCTGACAACAGCTGTGTGGAGAGCTTGGCATGGATTTGCATAGATGAAATGATTTCTCCTGCCATTCATTCAGTCTTTCTGTCTGCCGGCTTCCCTGCTCCTCTGTGGAATCTGGGGTCCACACAGAGAGCATTCAGCTGGCCGCAAGCTCTTTGCTGTGCGTTGCTTTGCACAGATGTCCCCGAGCAATTCCATGAATTGTTGCTCTATAGTCACTAAGCTGTTTGGGAAAACATTTCAGATAACTGTCCTACGCATTGGGGTGACTGAATTAATGGCATTTGAATGGTCAAAAAGATAGTGTGAATTGGAAACAATGCTGTCCCTGTAACAGGCGGCAGGAGAATTCCAGCTGGTATTTTCATTGTTAATGAGCAAACCCAGGGCGCTGTGTGGCCTCGCTACCTTGGAAGGGGCTGAAGAAATGCACAAACCAGCCCGTCACTTCCCCTTCTGAACTTTTCAAATGCCAGGAAAGGAATGCTTTTCAAATTGTCTTTTAAAGCTCCACAAGTGAGACACCATACCTCAGCTGCGGAAAGGGTAAGGGAAGGACTGTGGTCGTGGCTGCCCAGGTGTGTGCTGCCTGAGCACTGTGCACTGCGATGAGCCTTGATGTGCACCAAGTTCAGGAGTTCCTCTACCCTCGGGTGCCAAGGTAGCACCTCTGACTGAGGATGCCCATGAAGGTGGGAGCAACCTCTGCAGCACCGTCACCCTTTGCCAAGTCTCACACTCCTCTCTGCATGTCCCCTACTGACCATTGCTGGAGTTAAGGTACGGGGGAGTGGGGAGACTGGGGCTGGTGGGGAACGAGTAGAAGGAGAACAGCATGTGCTGGCAGGACTGTGTGGGGAGCTGAGACGCACCTTCACAACTGCCATGGTGGAGCCTGTTTCCCCGCAGTCTGAGCAACCACCTCAGAAATAGCACATTGACCACAATCGTTATTTTCAAATACACTGCACACTCCCAAACACAGTTTTCACTGCGTGAGCTGACTGTCAGTGACAAGAAGTCCCCAGTGCAACAAGAGGTGTCCTTTGTGGCAGAAGGAGGAGTGAGCCCACCTGCAGCCGGCCGGTGCATCCCGTGCCATGGCAGGTACCGCTCCGAGGAGGGTACTTGGCAGTCAGGAGGGCTTTGTTGCATCTGAGCTTGGCAGAGCACAGCGATCCCAGCCATGCATCATCGGGAAGAATGTGCGCTTGGGTAACACATTAGAATAATACGTTATTAGAGCACTGTTTCTATGGTGATGTATTAGGGCAATATATCATTAGATACCTTCCATTGATGATGTATTACTCCAAACATGGCTCCTGCCAGCACCAGCACAAGGGCCACAAGGGAAGTCTTGTCTTTTTTGCAGAAACTCTACCCCTTCCCTAAGGAAAAAAATCCAAGTGTAATGCTTCATTAAGGGATATGGGGCAGGGGCTGGCCTGGGGCACCTCCTCCTCTCTCCTGAGGCCCTTTACAAGTGAGGCTTGCTCTGTGCTGAGCCACTTGCTGTGTTGCCTGGGGCCCAGTACCTGTATTTTAGTGCATTTGGGCAAAAGGACCTGCCTGTGACTGCCAGGCAGAGGGAAAAGATCTGCCCGGGCCCTGTGCTGAGCTACAGGAGCTGAGGCGTTAGCGGGTGCCTCCCCCGGTGCAGTGTGGAGTCCTGTCGGACACAATGCCTGCTACTCTGGGTCCTGCGCTCCCTGTGTCCATCACGCTGCGCTCTTGTGCAGGGACCAGGTCTGCATGGGGCCGGAGCACGCTCCTGGGAAGCTCGTCTTCTCCTGGTCCCCAGGTGGGCAAACATGCTGGTGGCATGTGCTGGTGCCCAGGCCTGTGGCAGAGGTGACAGATGGACCCAAAATGGAGCCCAGGCATGGGTGACTGCTGCTGCTCACCTTCCCGTGAGCCGCATTGCTTGCTGTCAGCTGGGCTCAGTTCCCTTGGGATCACTCTTCCCATGCGCACGCCGCTGGGTGAACTGCACCTTGCTGGGCCAGGTCTCTCCCTGGGTACAGGACATGAACAGATGCTACCATTTTCTGGCCCAAGGCAAGAGGGATGTGAGCTGCAGCCAGTGTGCCATTTGCAGTCCTCCCTGGGCCCGGGTTTGTCGCTTGCTGGGGGAAGGAGCTGACGGCAAAGCTGTGAGCACTGTGACACCGGCAGCAGCTGTCTGCTGCACGCAGCAACAGGAACCACCGTGCCCAGCAAGCAGCACTTTGCACTCACAAGGCCGTGTCCCATTCGAAGCATGGAGCGGAGAAGAATTAACAAAGTGCTCTGCGCCAGAGGGTAGTGCAGGGGGGCCCCTGACACAGCAGACTGAGGCTCACGAGTATCCAGTCTCCTTCTCTCTCTGCTGTGCCTCCAGGTCCCGTGGGGCAGGCACCTCCTGGGGCTGTGGGGCAGCTGGTAGGTCGGCATTGGCACTCCATGGGTGACGAGGCACGGCTACAGATCTGCACAGGCACTCATGGCCCTTCACAGCCTCCCGCTAACACCAATCATGAACTTCCCCAGCTGCTGGGCAGCCTTCCCTCCCTGCCAGCTTGGAGTGAGGCTGTTCAGATGCTGCACTGATGCTCTTCCCCTTGGCCCTGGGGGACCCTGGCCCCAGCCTGGCATGAACCCAGAAAGTTGAGCCCAGGAGAGGCTCCAGCCAGCTGGGTCCTCGGGCACCCCTGTGGTCTCTGCAGGGCTGCACTCTTTTCAGCTCAGCAGGCTAAATAAATTGCTTCAGCGACAAAGGCTCCAGAGAGCAGAATGGGAAAGCAGGTTGCTTTCGCTGCGAAGTATACAGTGTGCATCAGATATAATTTGATTTTAATTAGCGGAGAAGAAAGTAGCAGAGTTAACAAAGTATGCACTGCCTTTTGCAGGTATGTCAGTGCTGAATGCCTGAAAAATGCAACAAATCAGAAAGACAAGTGCAAGGTGAGCAAAGGCTGACCATGCCTGGGCAGTGGCATTGTAAACATAGTGCCAGGAGAGATTCCCCGGCCCCTGTGAGGTCCCACAGTCAGGCTCACTGCAAAGAAACACTCTGTAGAGCACGTGCTGTTACTTGGTGTGGAGATGCCCCAACTCTGCAGCCCCAGTCAGAGTGCAGTGTGTCAGCTGCACTCAGGGACTTTTCAACTGGCTGCTGAGAAAGCGCTGCCTCCCCTGCGCAGCTCTCATCTCAGGCATGACTATGCAAAGTGAAGGCTGCTGCTGAGGCTGTGCAGGTGCTCATCACTTCCCTCCCCATCTTTTCCCCAAGCCTGGAAGGACCTCAGTGTCTGCCCTCCTTCCCTTGTAGGGGACAGTTGTGGTAGGGCTGCTCCTGGATCTCCCCCTTGCCAGCACTGCTTGGAGGATGCAGGTTCACAAGCAACCCTGGAGGCAGCTGCTCATACATATAAGCTTGTGTTTGGGCAGCAGGTCTTCTGGGCTCCGTTCCCAGCAGTGTGGGCTAGTGGTTAGACCACTTAAGAGCCAGGCTGCCCCCACATCACCCTGCAGATGCACACTTCCTTCCCTTGAACTCTGTGGGAGCAGAGTCTGCCCACTGAGGGCAGAGAGGGCAAGAATAAGAGGTTATTTGTGCAGACTTGAAGTATGATAAATAATATTCCCCTGGAACTGCCGTGCTGCTGCTGGTTCCGTTCATAATAATGATGTGTGAGATACTTGAGGAGAGCAAGACTGTGTCTGCCCTTAATGCCAATGCTTTTAAGGGTTCAGTGTGCTGCCCTGCTCCCAGGCACCATCTGCAATGCTCTAAGCCAGGGCTGCTTTTAGCTTCTCAATCAATTGGATTCAATTAAGTGATAACGTGAGCCTGTGGGTAGAGAAGTGATTGTTTATCCCTTAATCAGCAAATTCTCCCCAGGTAGGGCAGAGTGGTTTGCCACCCAGTGTCCATGTGGTTTTAGTGCAGATGTCCTCCAGATGGGAGTTGGGGTTAAGAGCTCCTGGCTTAGCCCCCTGGAGCCCTGACCTCCAGCTGGTGCCTCCTGCCCTCGCTGCCAAGCTGGTGGTGGGAACGGCAGGTATCCTACAGCCACAGACTCAGCTGCCTTTGCCCTCCGAGGACACTAGTGCTGGGCCCTGAGGCTGAGGGTGAACCTTTTGCTATTGGGGTTGCTGCCCCATGCTCTCTGGGAGAGAGGGCCGGCCAACAGCACAGAGCCGAGGCTGAGAATGCTCAGCACTGCCTGCACAGACAGGAGCAGCCGCCTCAGGAAGCAGAGGTACATTTGTTTAAAGCACTCTCTTTTTTTACTCTGTCCTCAGTGCCATGTTTCCACTGGGAGATGCTGCCAGCATCCACCCTGACACGTCTGGGAGCAAGTGTGTTAGGGAGGCTGTCAGCATCTTGGTGAAGCGGAGCTAGCTCTGCCCCTCTCCCCGCTCCTGCTCCATGGCCATGGGATGCACAGGGCATCTCAGCTATCTGAGGCCAGACCCGGCTGTAAGGGATTTCAGACATCAATAAACATCAGTGTCAAAAAGGACAGGAAAAGGTTATTTATCAGAAAACAGGCCAAGAAGCAGGATTGCAGCAGGGGTGACATGTGCTCTGGCCATGCTGCCAGGGCTGCACCCTGTGGCAGCTCAGAGGGGTCAGAGCCACCACTCCAGCGCTGCTCGCATCCCCACATCAGCTGATAACCGTGGCTTGGCCGTGCAGCCCCCGTGCTGTGCCCGGGGCCAGGCTGTTGCCACCAGCCATGACAGCAGCCCAATATTTCTCTCGCTTCCTCCGATGTAATTAGGACTCTGTAGGAGTGACAGTCTCCTCAGAGCAAGTCAGGCTTGGAGGGGGCTGAGGTTTCAGAGCGAGCTCTGCTGCCCCGCAGCACTCTCCTGGCTGCTGGGCTCCCCAGGGTTGGGGGAGCTGTTGTTTCTGTGCAGAGACCAGGGGCTCTTCGGCTGCCAGGGAGCTGCAGGGTGGGTGTGCGCATGTGAGTGTGCGTGTATGTAAGTAACATGGTGGAGATTTAAGAGAACAATGTTGTACAAAACAAGAATAGAAGAGGTTATTAATTTTCAAGATAACACCAACAAGAGGAGAATACTGAGCTGCTGTTGAATTGCTGATTGTTTTCTGGTGACTAGTAAAGACCCTTGTGTGCCACGTGGCCTCATGTTTCTCCTCCGCCACAGGGGACGCGCAGGCTGTGACGGTGCTGTGCGTGGGGCTGACTACAGCCCTGCTGACTACAGGTGGGTTAAGCCCTGTTGGCAGCCCCGGGAGGCCCGCTGCTGCAGACCTTGGCTTGGGAGCAGCGCAGGGGACGGGTACAGGATGTCTGGTGGTACTCCTGGTGCCGGAGCTCTTCCCGCAGGAGCACATAACGCACTGAGGCCTCAGGGATGCCATCAGCACATCCCTGGCATGGCTGGGAGGTTCTGCATCCTTCAAACCTGTCCTGACGCCGCAGTTCAAGGTACAGCCCCAGTGCTGTACCCTCCCTCCCCCCATCACCTACCTCTGATTAGAGCCCTCAGAACAAACCTGTTAATGCCTTTCCCAAGCTCTCGCCCCCACACTTTTGCCATATAAATCACTATAATTAAAGTGTTTGGAAAAGGCTTTGGGAGCCCAGACAAGCATCCCCACATGCTACACACCCAGCTCGGCAAGCCCGACTTCCTGCTGCACCCACCCCGCTGCCCCGGGCGCTGCATCCCTTCCCTCCCAAAACACCCGGCAGGACAGGAGAGAGGACCGTTCCCAGGCTGTGCTCGCCCCGGGCTGCGGGCCTGCCTTCAACCCGGCTCCCGGCTGAGGCTGTGCGCTGAGCAGCCTCCCCCAGCAGAGAGGAGCTCGAGAGACGGGGCAGGACCCCCTGCAGGCCCCTGGCACTGCAAGCAAAGCCTGGACAAGGCAGCCCGCGAGGGGAGACAAGGGTGCTAGGGCTGCTGGGGAAATCGCTGCTGTTCACATCTCTGTGTTACAAGCTCAGAGAACCGGTGCTCTCCACTGGCTGCAGGCACCTGGGTGCAGAGGAACCTGGGGAGAAAGCCCCATCAAGGGGGCATGGAGGGCACAGCACGCTCCACCCTGCACTGGCCCTTCTGCTAATTACAGGGGAATGAGCCCCAGCAGCCCATCCGCAGCCGCTTTCTCACAGATGTGGAGGAGGCAATGGAGGTGAGCCCCCGGGGTGCAGGCATGGCTGGCGGGAGCCACCAAGTGCTGCAGCCTGGGCAGGCAGGGCAGGGCTGCTCCGGGGACTGGCAGAGCCTGCCAGGACAGGCTGGGCACTGTGGCATGGTCCCAGCTCCCCCCTTCAGCACAGCTCTGCGAGGCAGGAGCGGGTCCCATCATGCCCTGAGCCAAGGCACGAGGAGCCCAAGAGGTTTTGTCCCCATCTTGGAGTTTTGTCCAACTTGGAGCCGAACAGTCCTTCAGGAGTTGGAGTTGGTGCAAGCCGCTACCTGGGGGAGAAAGGCCATTTTTCAAGCCACGGGCAGCAATATCCATGAAACATTAATTTTTAACAGTGAGCCCCTGGAGTGAAGATCGAAGCAATTATGTGAGGAGGCAAAGGCACAGGGAAGAAGCAGAGCAGCAGGCAAGGAGACAAGAGCTGCCTGGGTGGGAGTGGTGCGGGCATGCGGCAGCTCTCCAGGAGCCCCCGGAGCRGGGCTGAGCAGGGACTGGCTCATGCACTGTACAGGGCACGGTGCCCCRTGCAGAGCAGCTCCTGGCAGGGGCTGAGCCTCTCGTGACACTGGTGTCCACACGCAGGGAGGTTGTTTTCTGGGCTCGACTGAGTAGAGTAATTGCACATGTATCAACATCCCTGTTGGTGGAGGAAGCTCTGGCCGGGGGCCAGGAGGAATCAAGGCTGGAGCTAGTCATCAGTGCCCAGCTGGGCCCTGACATTTGCCAGGGCAGTGGGGGGCATCTGCCAGCAGGAAGGTCCCTGACCCCGGGGCAGAGCGCGGCACCCCAGGAGCCGTTCACTTGCTGAGCCCGTCTGCAGTGGGCTGGGGCCCAGGCCACTGGCCGTGCTGGGCTGCGGGGGGCTGTGGGCACAACTGAGCTGTTCAAGTCTCTCTGTTCTCATGCAACGTCCTTTTCGTCTTGCCTTGTGAAACAGGAATAACTGCAGCTCCTGATCTCGCCACCCCTGGACCTGCCATTGCTCGGCGGCCTGGCCACCTCCTGGCCTTCCCCCAATGACCCTCCCTAGATGACTTTCGATGGGCATTCCCACGCCCCTCATCCCTGCTCCAGAGCCCCATGGTTCTCTGCCCAGACTCCTCCAGTGGGTCCCTGCCCACTTGTCCTCCTCTCTCGTGCTGTGCTCAGCTGGCACCAGCTATGCCCTGTGCCAGGAATCTTTGAGTCACCCGGACTTTCCTGTTCTGTTCCCAAGAGCCCCGCTGCTCCCCGGGTGCCAGCACTGCTGGCCCTGCCACGGCAGCCCAGGTGCCACGCCACAGCGAGGGCACCYTCCCAGCCAGCACCCCAGCCGCTGCAGCTGGTGTCAAGGGTGGGGAGCCAAACACCCCAGCCTTTTCCCCTGGGTTCAGCTCCAGAAATGGGAGCCAATTCCCTTCCAGCCTCTGTATGCTGACTGGCAATAGCTGGCAGGTACACTGCTGGCAACACCTTTTAGGCTAGCAGCCGCTGTCCAAGCGGTCCAGTCCGGTCCAGATCACAGCCACCCCCTGCCTGCCCCAGCCCCCTACCCACCTGGATCCAGCCAGGATCGCCGTGCATGGGCACTCCTGCATGCCCTTCACCTTGACAGTCCCCCTCAGCCTTCCCAGTCACCCAAACAGACCGAGACCCACAGGCAAGGGTCTGCGGGCTGTCCTTGTACAGTAGGCATCAGGGGGTATATCACAGGCTGACAGAGGCCGTGACAACCCGGTCTGTCTTTTGCTGCCACTTTCCCTTCCCTGGCAGGAAGTGTTCAGCAGCCCTGCTCTCCATGCAGACAGAGCTCAGCCCTGCTCTCAGCTCCTGCTCCCCATGTATTTTTCACCTTTTAATGAAAGCAACTGAACTGTCTGAAGTTGCCTCTCAACTCTTCTCTGGGGCTTGGATTGCCAAGAAATGATTGACGCATTTAATAGAGGCAGTGGGTGCAGAGGAATTTGGCAGGAGTCCAGCCTCATGATACACAAAGGACACTGCCGATCCTGCTCAGGTTTTCTGAGCTCCTGGTCTCTTGGAACAAGCTGTCCTGTGCGGGGATATTTCACACTCGCTGAATAGCTCTGTGAGCTCAGCAGCAGCCCTGGGAACAGGGCAGAGTCTAAGCGGTGGGGATGGTGGGGGATATCCATGCATGTGCAAATGTTTTGGGCAGGCAGGAGTTTGCAGGGGCTGCAGTGCACAGCACTAAGCACAGACAGGGGAAGCCGAGCCCCTCTCTGTGCCTTTCTGTTTTTTTCACCACTGCTTTGAGATGTAAGCAATCTTGTACCCATACTGAGTGTGAATGTGTACGGCGGATACTTGCATGTTTTTGCATATACATGCTCGTGTGTGAACCTGCATGTGAGAGTTTTTTTTCTTACATTTCCTGGAGAGAAACCCCCCTGCCATGCATAGACTAGTTTGGGAACAGCCCGCACAGACTGCATTCAGCATACATACCTCTGCATGCATGCTCCTAAATACACTTGCATGCACATGTATGTGTTCACGTACACATGCAGGTGTTCACCCTGCACCCCCACGTCCCTACAGACTGAGTGGCTGGCATATGCTGTGTGACACTTGCATGCAATGCAAATGTCAGTCTGAGCTAGCCCATTACTTAGCAGTAAATAATAGTCTCGACTCAGCCAGCCTCCCCTTAGCAAAGGAAGGCTTGGTCAGCCAACTCCAAGATTTAGGCCAGTACAATTGGAAGGCTTTCATTTCTCCAGCCTTCCTGGGAGGTATCAGAGAGTGACCCTTAGCCATTTCTTAAGCTGAGGAGCAGAGTTAGGAACAAAGGCCCCTGTCAGTGCCTGACCACAGTATCTGACCTTGGCTTAGCTTCATCCCATTGAAAGGCACCGTGATATTACTAATATCTCTCTACAGCAGAGGGAGCTCCCTTGGGTATTTTCAGAGGGGCACCCATTTCAAATATCCCTAGAGAGTGACTTCCAGGAGCAGTCTTGCGTTCAATGTGCACATTGCCCATCCCCTGGAGCATCCCATCTCCTACAGATATAAAGAGCAATTTGTGAAGCTTACACAGGCTTATTAAAATATCATTGTGAAAGGGTGACATAAGTACCTGAACAGAAAAGAATAGAAAAGATTTGTCACATTAACCGGAGACTTATAAGTCTTGTTTCCTCTTCCTTGTGTCTTCTTGCCATAGGAGTATAACAGTCATTCATTATCATACGTGGGAAAAAAGCCTTAGCTCTTTGGAGGATGTGCTGGTTTCTTGCAGGAGAGCGAAGCCACTGTATCTGACTTGTGATCTGATGCAGGCAGGCTGGCGAAGTGAGCGTGCCTGGTGCTCAGATGCCTGGCACATTCTTTCAAATAATGCCAAATGAGCAGCATTATCCTGAAAGCAGTGCAGCCTGAACCTTGTTTGTGTGGCCATGGCAAGTGTGGGCTGGAATACAGCTCGGGCTATTATCATGTAATGAACACAACAATTACTCTGTAAGGGGGGGAGAAAGGGTTAGGGCCAGAGAGAGTCTTAAGAATAAAGGCTTGTTTGGGAGAATTATTCACTGGGTCCCTGCTGTAGGTGGACGGCAGCAGATTAGAAGGAAACATTATCTCTCAGGGCAAGTTCAGAAGGACAAATGAAGCCAAACTGGCACAGGCTGAGAGTCTCAATACATTATTCTCTTTGCTCTACAAATCTGTGAGAACAAAGTGCTCAGTGTAAATGCTCACCAGGGCCTTTTTTTCCCCTGTAGGACCACAAAAGTTCAGCATGAGACGAAGGGCCACGTGTTGGCTATTAGTCCACTACAAAGAGCATTTGAGTTTAGAATTTAGAGTCTCATAAAAACATTATTGTCTGCATCCTGGGACATTTGTTTGTTAGGGCAACACGGACTGAAAAAATGTGACCCTCTGCGCAGCTGTGTGCCTCACCGCTCTTGTCATCGCTGGCCCACCTAAGGGGCTACCTCAGGCCAGCCCCCCCCAGCCTGGCGTCACCCTGCAGACAGCCCCTGCGCCCTCGCTGCCCCAGTGCCCCAGCCCTCAGCACGAGTCCTGCACCCGGGGAGCCTCCCCGCCGGGCATGCACCTCCTGGCCTTCCTATCCTGGGCTCCCCTTCGCCGACCTGTCTCTGTCACGGGACTGCTCTAACTCAGCTCCACAGAGAGCCCCGAGGGGCCATGCAGTCCCACTGGCACAGGCAGCTGTGCGGCTGGTGCCCTGGGCTGTGGGGAGCCAGAGTAACCATCAGCGAGGAGCAGCTCCCCGGACCAGAGGGACACCAACTGCCGGAGCAGCTCGCAGGAGAGACTGAGCTCGTCCTTCCTTGGACTCCTCCTGAAACAGGTCTGACACCTGCTTCTGGGAGAGATGCAATGGGAAGGCTGACCGGACTCAAAGCGGTCCCACCTGGCCAGAGACCCCTGGTCGTCCACCACTTCTGCAGTGTTAGAAGGGAACAGGGAGGTTTGCATTGCCCTCAGCAGGCATGTAATGCTTGCAGCTTATACAGGCTTATAATAAAATCTCCTGCTTTGGGGCTGTGTCCTGTCATCTCTGAAGGTGAAGAAGGATTTTTGACCTGATGTATTTTGTTGGGGCAGGAGGTTGCACCTTACCCAGAGGCCTTTCACACTACGTGGAGGCACAGGACATGCACTATGGAGCGGTACCCTGAAGCCTCCATCAATGTTTCTGGCTATTCCCTGCTCACGTATGTCTGTGGTTTATATGTTCACCAGCTTTGATGCAAGGAAGAAGTTTACGTCCAAGTGAAAATGCTAAGGACTATAGAAGTCTTGCCTTCCTCTGCCCCAGGGGTCATGATTTTGCTCTCGGGAACACCCAGGCATCTTTCCCCTCAGCACTTCTCTGCCATCAGCGAAGCCCTGGGTGGGGGTGAACCTCCTGCTTGAGGCTGCTGTGGCTCAGCCTCCTCAAGACTGAAATGCCAAAACCCAGCTGGAGCTGCTGGACTCAGTTTTGGCTCTCTGAGTGAAATGCAGTGGATGGCAGCATGCAGGCGATCAGAACACAGGATCTGACAGTCCCTCCTGGACTTGCAGGCTGGAATCAACAAAATTATGGACAAACATTTGCAAGTACTTCTATGACACTTCTGCGTTGTAAGCTGCTTGCTGCCTTCCTGGTTTAGAACGATTTTGACAAAAAGCATCCATATGATTTTGATGTAGTTAAGCCCATGGCCAGGCTTTATAAGATGCGTAGCAATCTATGGGACGGTTTTTAGAAGCATTTTGTTTTGCATTTGGATTGTCTTCCAGCTAACAAGATGATCAGCTTTGGGTTTAGTCAGTACTGGGAGGAAGGTTTTAAGGATTGTCTCTTTTGCAGCACGAGACGTGGGACTCAGCAGGGCCACTCCAGGTCTGCGGCTGCCCCGGGATGCTGCCAGATGGTGCCGTGAGCTGCAGGCAGGCAAGTGAGCATGGTTCAGAGCAATCTGCATTCCCCCCCAAGATCTGTTTGTCCTCCTAGCCTTCCAAGGCAGCCTGCATGCAGCAGCCACTGCTTCCTCCAACTGCGCTACAAGAAGGAGCATGTGCTTTTAAAAGGCTAAAAAAAAAGGTGGAATATATTATCTGTTCACAAAGTCAGTGTAAATATTAAAGAGCCTGTGAGGGGAAATGTCTCTGATGATGTCTTTTCAGGAATGTGGGAGAAAAATCCATCCAAAGGCTCTACTGAGGAGTATGGCCAAAAGGCAAGCAATGCTTTCAACTTGTTCAAAGGCACAGGTCAGCAGTCTTTCTGGGACTGCAATGGGAAGCAGCTGCCCACCTCTCCTCGGAGTCAGCTGAAAGCAAATCCACAATTTAAATAAAAAAAAGTGAATCCCAGAGAGAGCCATTTGAAAATGAAAGGCATCAAATGTGAAGATAGATGCCGTATATCTGGGTGGCAGAGGACCTGGAGAGCTCTGGCTTAGAGAGTGAGTGTCTGTGCAGTGCAGGGTGAGGACAGGTACTCCGGGTGCTTCCGAGTGGTGCACCAGCGAGCACCTGCCCTGCAGGGATGGAAAGGGAGCCTCCATCCCCTGTCCATGGGGCACAGAGCAGCCTGGGCTCTGGGAGACCCTCCTGCCCTGCCCCACCAGTGCACTCGGGCTGGGGAACCTCGTCCCTGCTGTCAGGGGCCAGTATCACAGCCAGGCTGAAAGAGGCGTCTCCGGAGAGGCTGAGAACTGGGAGAGAGTCGTGGGTTTGGGGGACTCGTCTCCTGTGCTCCCGAGCTGTACCAGGGAAGAAGGACAGCAGATTATTAAAAACACTGAGGAGATACTTCGATTGATAAAGGCAAGCAAAACAGTCGGTGGTGTTATGTAATGCAGCTCTGTTGAAACAGTGCAGGAAAGTTGCTTTGTGCCAATAAATCAGGCGGAGGCCACGGAGGAGCAGATGTGAATCACACCTTGCTTCATATGCCCTGCAGTGTTTTCACTTATTGTTCCAGTTTTAAAGATTAATGGCACTCAGAGATGAGTATTATCTACGCTTCCATTTCATACTCGTTATCAGAAGGGCTTTTTTCAGCATAATTAGCATGGATCAAATTTTCCAAGTGGCTCGACAGACTTGCTGCTGTATCTTGGCTGCCCAGGATGCCTGGGACATCCCGCTCCTGCCGCTGGGCACGCTGGACCCTGACTCCCCACAGTGCCCTGACCCTGTGCCGAGAGGGAAGCGAGGGCTGGGGGCACCCAACTGGGGTGCCGGGGAGCAGCCCTCCTGACCCATGCTGCTGCCTCGCTCACTCACTGCTCCAGGACACACATCCTCATCAAAGGGGCAACAAGGCAGGTCAGGGCGGTTAACGGTGAGCAGTCCCCTCTGCCCTGCCCAGTGAAGACAAGAAGCCTGGCGGCGGCGGCTCCCAGGGAAGGATGCAGCAGCCCCACCAGCGCTGGCCACAGGGAGCCAGGCTGCCCACACCCTGCGCCCACAGTCCCAAAGCCAGGCAGCTGTGGTGGGTGCACAGAGGGCTGTGCCCTGCCTGCCCATCTGCAGCCCCACAGCCCCTGGGAGCCCGCTGCTCTGGCTGACCCAGCACAGGCTGGGCTCCAGCAGTGGAGCTGCGAACACCAGCCACAGCAGAGCTGGTGTGGGCACAACTCTGGGCCCTGCACCAGGACATCCCTGTGGGTCCTGGGGGATGAGAGCTGGTGGCACATCTTGCCTTGGGTCTGAACAGGGTTTATAGCCTTTCAACATGGAGAGAGAAAGGTCACTGCCATCTCCTCCATCAAGCCGACCTGGGCTGCCAGGAACCCCCACATTCTGACACAACACCCCTACAGAGCACAGAGCTATAAGGGGCTGACAGCCTCTCTGTTTTTAAACAGGAGGAGAAAAGGTTCTCGCTGTGGTGGGTGGACCAGTGGCAGGTGCTGGTACTCACCCAGCCTCTGGCCAGCCCAATCAGCCAAGGTAGCAGAAGCCTTAAAGCCCCTGCCGTGGCTGCTGGGGTGCAGGCAGATAGCTCTTCACTTCAGGATGCTTTTCATTATCTGGGCACTGGTGCCTAGGTGCTCAAACAGAAGATTAGGGTATGGAGTATTTGATGCCTGGAGGGGTAACGGAGGCGGGTTCCTTGTCCCGGGAGCCCAGTCTGGCTGTGGGGCAGGAGGGTCGGGAGAGGGTGAAGGTGGCGTGGGAGGGCTGGAGGAGGTGGTGGCTAGGGAAGGAAGCCTGCTGGCATCTTCCACCTGGCTTATCTGGGGCTGCCAGTGTGTGGTTAGGGTTCGTGCACGCTGTGTGTGCTGTGTCTTGCAGGTAGGTGTGTGAGGGATGCAGGGGTGTGGGTTGGTGTGTGCTGTGTCTGCCCGCATGTGGAGGTGTTGGTGGTGTGTTGTGGGGAGTAGCTGGGCTGTGGGGTGCTTGTGTGGGGCTGCTACTGGGCTGGAGAAGCCCAGGGAGCACAGTGCTGAGCTCCCTGCTACATATGATCAAGCTGTGATCGTTTCTATCATGAAGATAAACTGGCCATTGTTGCCAAAAATAAATGTTAGTGTTCCAAATCCACACTTCAATAGCACCAGCTCATTAGAGATGCATATCATTTGGCTCCAGTCCCACACCTTCCAGCTCGTTATAAATATGCAGTTGCTGCTGGCTCTACCCCAATCATCTCTGCAATCAGAGCTTTTAATTAGGTTAATTAAATTGTATCAAACCTCGCAGGGACGCAGTTCACTGATGCTGATGAGGCAGCCAAAACAGACCTTAACTCTAGCTCTAATGAAGGCCCTGCTGCCTGCTGCAGCTAATGACAATGCATAATAAATTAGAGCTTCCCTAGAAAGGTGCATCAGGGCTTGTGCTTCAGTAAATGATGATCTATATGCACTAACTTACTATTTCAGTCTTTAGGTCTGCCAAGCTAGGGACATCCTGGGAATATGTTCTCACTAAATAATGGGCTCCTACCTGCTCAAAGCAATGCTGCTCACCTTCGTTCTCTCAAGGCACTAAAAGCTTTGGGTATATAACTGTAGAGATGGCAAAGCAACTATTTGCTGCTTTCACCTTGCACAGCACTTGGTCTGCTCTGGTGCCTGGCTTCTCTCAACAGAGGCAGCAGCAGGTATTTCTTTATTTGAAACCCTCTGCAATGGAATTTGGGCAGGAACATTCTGTTTGGAGGGAAATGGGGGGCTGTGTCCAAGTGTGCGGCAGCAGGAATGGGGATGATGCCCTGTGCCCAGGCTCTTGGCTGTTAGCAGCCCCTGTGCTGCACCCAGCCAGGTGGGGAAAGGTCTGGGTGGGCAAGGAGCCTGTGGAAAAGAGAGATTTAGGGCAGCCATGTTGAGCAGCAATTAGTCATTCCTGATTTACATCCTGCTCTTTCAACTCCCTGCTGTGAAGCTGCTCAGGGCTTGAGTGGAGGAACTCCACCACCCTTTTCTCATTGGTGCCCTTGGGCAAGACACCTTAGCTGAACCTTGCTGTAAGGACAGCAGGGTCTTAGTGACAGTCAGAGCCCGGGCAGCCAGTCCTGCCAGCTGGAGATGCCTGTGATCCCATGCCCGGACCACCATCCTGCTGGCGACCCTGGGACAGCAGCATCTGGACGGCGAGCGGGAGCTGCTGGGACTCTGGGCTGTCTGACTGCTGGGCTCATGGTGAGTGGACCCATAACACGCGGTGCAGCACCTACAGGCACGGGCAGTGGGATGGGTGGGATCAAAGCCTCCCTGCTCCGCTCTGCTGAAAGAAAACAGTGAGGAGGGCTCTGGGGTTTCTGAGTGTCCCTCTGGCTGCCGCAGCGCACGGCTGCTGGTGCAGACCCAGCAGTGGCTGCCCATGGGGGGCTCTGGAGCCTCCCCCAGCATGTCGGCTTCTGTTGCCATGCCCCAGGGATGGGGTGAGAGATCCCACTGTGCTGGTCTCCAGTCTGGTTCAGGCTCGGAAAATGGGGCCTACAGGAAACCACCCATGAAGCCTAAGGGCTGGTGATGGTTCTCCTGCTAGTAATATATTGTTGCAGTTGCCTAGAGATAATCCTGCAAGCATTTAATGTAGCCTGCTATTAACTTTTATAGACAGTTGTTATCAATTGAGTTCTTCAGCTTGAACAAGGAATTACATTAAATTATTATACGGCACAATATTATTCTGAGTCACCTGAAACCTGAGCTGTGAATCTGTGGGGTATTTTGATATCTGTATCTTGCAAGCTGCAGGGAATCTCCTTGCTAAAGAACCTGTTGGTTCAGCCTTTGATACTATAATTATCACAAGCAGAAAATAGCTGTGGGCTGTTTCTCTCTGTCCTTCCCCACGAGGGCCCAGCTAGAGGATGGCAGATCCCACCAATGTCTCACTTCAAATCTTGCACTGTGGTCAAGTGGGCTGGGTGTTTTGTTCAGTTATAAGGTATTGACTCTTCCCAGACCCTTGCAGAAACATTTCAGTGCTTTAGGATGAGGAAACTAAGCTAAGGGCTTTGGGAGTCAAACCAAGAGCAAGGTCTGACAGATGAACAGAAGGGAAAGGTTTGGCCCTTTGCGATGTGCCCCAGGGGAGCTGTTGGGTCCAGTGACTGACCCATGGGGACACCGCCCTGCACCAGAGCCGTCTACTCCCGTACAGTGGCAACCATGTCCGATAACCCTAGACACAAACGATGTTCCTTCTTAAATATCTCAGAGATAGAGACTTCTCCAGAAACTCCTGGAAAACATGATTTCCAGCCCAAGTTTGTTCCTGGGCAGTTCATGGAGAGTTGTGTCTGTGCCAGCACTTTTCTCTGCTGAAAGTATTTTCATGCTGTTTGCTGTCTGTAAGCTTTTTAAGGCACTTGTACAGCCTTTATCTTGCTAGGCTGAAGGAGCCAAGACCTAGTCCTGTTTGTAAGACACTCTCAATTCCCCTCTGCATCTTAGAGGCTCTTTCATCTGTCCCATTGTGAACTAATCTTTCTTGAATCTTGGTGACCTGCATATGGTGTTCCAGATGAAGTCTCATGACAGTCCTGTAAGATAATTCCAGTATTGCCTCCCTGATAAATTGGCTTTTTTCCTCTGGCAGCCTGAAGTCATTCTATGATTGCACCCACAAATTTTGTGTTTTGTTTTTTTTTTTTAATGTGGAATTAGCATTAACAAGGATTTGTGCAAGTGCACACAGATACCTGCTATATGAATAAGCACCCAACTTCCCTATTAAAGGTTAATTGTGAAGCTGAGGGGAGAGTCCAATGCTCTCCATAAACCCTTCCTTGTCCTTGTTTATTGCCTCAAATCTTTAATTGTTTTGGAGTGTGATGTTGCATGTCAGAAGCCGTTTTCAGATAGCTCCTGTCCAGTTTCTTTCAAGATGTGAAATGGGACTGGGGATCTTCCTGAGAAATGGCCAAACAGAACCTGGGCACCATTTTTGCTCCCTGCACTTTCAAAAATGCGCAGGCTTGCCTGCCAAGGAAAATCAAAACGGATTCTCCCTTCCAGCAGGCAGCCCGTTTCCCATTCATCCGCGCTGTAGGGAGCTGGGTCTTGGCACCAAAAGATAGTGTTTAACCTATCATGGCATTTTCAGCATTAACTGCCTGAATGTTTCTCTGGACACTGAGCCACAGTAATACTGTGAAATGCAACGATGGATGTTGGTCAGATAAAAGAACTTTGTTTGGTTTTGCTCTTTGAGATGGTGCAGTTTTTTTGCTGATAGCTGTTGGGAGCTCTGCAGGGCAGTAGCTATAAGTCAGCCCTATCTGCTAAGGTGGAAGTTCAGTGATCAGCACCCACCAAATCCTTGAACGTTGCAGGCAGGAGTAGGTGAAACATGTTTGTGCACGAGAGCTGGCACCTCCTTTTAGTCTGTTGCGGCCACAAGATGATAAACCACTCCACAGCCGACTGGATTTGTATTTAGGCTTTTGTGGTCAGGGTCCAGCAAGAAGTCTGCTTGATGTAACACCATGGACATAACAGTGCTCTGGTTTCCCTTTGTTAAGACCTTCATGGTTTCCCAGGGAAAAGTAACTCAGAACAGGCACCGCTTTTGCTCCTCATATCCTGTACAGCGAACATGAAACTGTTGTGTCTTCACTGAAAGCTCGCAGCTCCTGCATGCCAGTGGACAGATGAGAACTACCACCAGGAGAATAAGTGGTACGGCACTCGACCTATAATTTTCCATGGTGAGAGCGCTGACCACTCAAAGCCTCGCAGCTACCTACTGCATCCCATAATATCTTGTTCCTTTACTGGGAAGAGATGGCTCTCTTCCAGGGATTAGGTCATTTGCACCCATTACAACACTTGATCTACCAATGGGGTCGGAGGCGCACCGGGCATTTCGAGCATCAGGCTAATTAGCTGTTCTTGTTCAGGTTGTTACTTTTCAGCTCCTGCCAGACAGTAGTTCCTTTAGGGTCTTCCAATGGAACTGCTGTTTCCTTTTCCCATCCTTTCCAGTAACTCTTTTGATGCAGGTAAAATTAATCAGGGATAAGGATCAAATATCTATCCATTTAAATCTCAATCTAGAAGAGATTTCACTTCAAAGACACCCAGCCAGTGTAGTGGGGACCTTGATGTATGTTTTAAAAACAATTAGAAGGTCCCCCAAAACATAGGTGAACTTGGCAGTTTTCTTAAAATCTAGCTTGCTTTTCATTCCTCTTGCTTGTTGCAGTTCTCTGAATATTGCCAACTTAAGCTTTCAAAGTCAATGAATTATGCTTATAAAATCTCCAGGTTCTCTTCAAAACAATCATGAAAGAAACGAAGCCTGCTCTCCTGGAATTGGCTCAGCCTTGAGACCTAAAATAGCGAGAATTGGATACTCTTTGGTGATGCCTTAGCTGCAGAACGCGGAGTTTAAGACAAACTACGGACCCTCGCAGGACTCGCGGTGAATGTTCGAGCTGGCGGCAGCGGAGAGCAGAGCTCGCTCCCGTGACCGCGCCTGCCGCGGCCGAGCCCCAGAGAAGCGCTTGGGCAGAACCGGCCCAAACCTCCCCGGGAGACCAGGACGCGCAAGCGGCAACCGCCCCGCCGGGGGCCGGGCTGAGGGAAACCGGGCGCAGGGCGCGGCCCCCCGGCTCCCGCCCGGCCCCGGCCCCGCCGCCAGCCCGGTCCCCCCGCCCGGCCCCGCCGCGGGGCGCTGCTGCCCCCTGCCGGCCGGGCCCGGCCAGCGGCCTCCCGGAGGACCGGGGGTCTCGGCGCTGCTTCTTGCCCTTTTTGCCAGCGGCGGGGAAGTAACTTTCACGGGAAAAAGCGTTGCAACTTTCAGTCGTGCGTGTGTTTTCCTGTGAGGAAGGAAAAGGAGCAGCTTCCTCCCACGCAGTGTGTTTAATTTTCCCTCCTGGTCGTGACACCCCAAACTTCACCTTCTGCATGAGGTATCTTAACTGCTTTTAAGAGCAAAGCATAGTGCCTCCCTTAATCCTTCCCAGAAAAAAATTCACCCCATGATAGTTGCCAACTTGGGAATCTTTGCAATGTCAGAGACAATGTCTGAAGCTGCTGCATTTCAGCACGTAAAAAAGTCACGTTTCATCTAAGAGAAGCTAGGAAAACTCCCAAAGTGGGAAGAGCATCTTTTTTTTTTTACCATCTTGCATGGGCATGTGCTTATTATTGGCAGACATAGTACAAGTGAGAGAGATAAGAGAAGGAATGTTTACGCCCAGGCTCTCTTAACTTGCCTGAACTGCTCCAGGACACTCAAGGATGCGTCTTCATTGTTCTCGGCTGAAACCCCCTTCCAACTACCAGCGCTGCAACAAGCATAATGTAAACAAAGAGGACAAACTTTTGTCCCACAGTTGGGCTCGGTATTGTCTCTCCCTATACGTGAGTTTCAGTATTGCCTCTGTTCGAACTTGGTAGGCAACACTGGAAATTTGGTGTGGCACGGGCACTACCCCATTGTACAGCATAAGATAGAATAAGCACAAACAGCTCCTCAGCTATGGAAATTATTCATAAAGGTCCAGTTTTTCTTTCTTTCTGCACAGTGGAAGAAACAATTCCCTGCTTCTAGCACCATTCCAGAATAGTCTTTGGCTAATATGGTGCCAGAATTTAGCAATGCGCCTCTTACGTTTTAAAGTGAAATACTTTGTGCAGATAAAGCAGAATGGGAAAATTAGAGGGATTTGGGAGTGATGGTGGGGGCGATTAGAAAGATAGTAATTCAACTTTACCCTGCTTGAAAAGATAGCTAAAAAAGCTGACCTGAAATCTCTCACGGTTTTGGACGTGTCATGGTCACTGGCCGCAGAGCTTTTCTGTCCATGTGCTGTGTGCAACCCATCTCCCAGTCTCTTAATTTTGACCTTGACTTTTCAAGGATTGTTTATGGTGTGTATTACTAGGACATTCAGGCACCTCTTGTGGCTTCCCACTGTAAATACCAAGAGAACATACTCTCTGATTTATTAATCAATTAATTAGATACAATATATTTATGGCTACCACAGGTCCACAGTAATTTGTTTTAACAAAGTGCTAGGCTGCAGTGAAAAACAAATTGATAGGGTGTGTACCAGTCCTTCTTCATAAGGAGAATCCTCTTTCTTTCTAAGCAAAGACAGTAACAATTATTTAATGGAATGGCTAACGTTTCCGCTGAAATTTGAATTTGTAAATAGCTGGACCATTTGTTGTCTCTTTCTTCACCTTTACTTTATGAGTTTTGTCCTGGAAAAAAGAACAAGAAAAAAAATATTTGCTGGCATATAAGAAGGGGAAAAAAAAAAAAACCACCAACCCACCCTCATATAAATAAGAAAGTCCCTGTCTGGGACTAACAAGGCATTAGTGAAAAATGGTCACTTTCCACTGTTTAGGTGGGAATTATATTTCCGTCCACTCTTTCCACCTTTAGGTTGTCAGGCACAATCCGTTTTGTTCACAAGCACCAGTGGACAGTGAGTCCCATTGAGACAAATAATTTTTTTTGTTCATTGGGATTTTTAAGATCTTCTTGTAACCTACAGAAATGGTTCCTTGCCTCTGCTACTTTAAAGTATTAATTTAGTACTTGAGAGATGGCAACAGTATTTTAGAAAAGACTTGTGAGCACCATTTCGAAGTTGAGTCTTTGTCCTTGATGACCCGATAAGACTTGGACTAGCAGATATAATTTACTAGCCATGGCACAACTGGAATGCTTCATCTCCTCGCTTTTTCCATACTAAAAGACGATTACTTATTTTTAGGAGTTATCTGGAAGTGTCAGTATAAAATCAGAGTGAAGAAACACATGCGTACAAAACTAGACCTAATAACCTTAACAAAACAGATTCAAAGAACCAGAACTAAATCCCTCACCAAAAGATCTTTACGTGTCTGGATTTTCTGTGCAATAACAAACATGGCCTTTTCTCTTTCAATGCGCTGCTTCAGGAGGTCATACTGATTCTTCCTTTGCTGGGCTAATTTCTGGAGGGAAAAAAGAAAGAAGCACTTTTAAGATAGAGAGAGGAATAAGATACTGTTGTCTATAACTGACCTATTCTGAGGCACTTGGACCTCACAAACATTTTTTACATTTTTAAATCATAATCATATTAAAGAATGCTGCTTCAAGTCTGTGGCTAGATTCCAGGAACTGTTTTAACATCTTGATTCTCGTACTAGAGGTTTTCTAGTTAGGACTTAATTCTTTGTGCTTGTTTTAGTTTCCTAAATCCAAACATAAAAAACCAAACCTCTTCTAACCTAGTTTAGATGCTGTGTAGGTGGCTGGAATTTCATTTTTCTAAATTCTTTGAATTTCAATGTTGAGTGCAAGGTAACATTTAACTCCCTAAAGAAAACCCAGTTCATCT
>JAYKAV010002766.1:3465433-3504666 GCA_035582835.1 Phoebastria nigripes | reverse complement strand
CCGGTCCCGCCCCGCCCCGCGGTGCCCTCGCCCGGTCCCGCCCGGCCCAGCCCAGCCCGGCTCGGTGCCGCCGCCGCGCTGTGAGACGCCAGGCGCTGTGCAYGGACCGGAAGGGGCGGGGCCTCGGGGTCAGAGGTTGCGCGCGAGGCTCGCCGGGCGGTGGCGCCGTCTCCGTCTCCGTCTCCATGGCGACGGCGGGTCCCGGTGCGCTGCTCCTGCCCGGCTGGGCCCCGCCGTCGCCCCCGCCTTCGCCCGGGCCGCGGCGGGAGGCCGCGCGCAGCCCCGTTAAGCCGCGGCAGTGCTGCGCAGGTGGGAGGCTGGACCGACCCGACCCGGGGCGGCTCTGCCGGCGCACGGCCCTGAGGGTCCGGCCGGAGCGCGGGGACCTGCGGCCCCCCCCGGCCGCGCCCCAGGCGCTGCCTGCCGCCGCGGGCTGTTGCTGTTCGGCGGCCGAACCCGCTCGGGAGACTCGGCCCCGCCCGTCGGGCCCGGGCGGGAGGGGCGCCGGGCGGCTGGAGGGCACGGGCCGGTGGGTGGCTTGAATTTTATTGTCGAAGGGATCCCGCCGCCGCGGTGACCGGTACGGCCAGGCACGCTCCGAGCTCCACGCGCGTTTCAGCCGTGGGGCTTGTTGCGAGCCCACGGCTGCGCGGGGGAACGGCAGCGCCGCGAGGGAGCCGGCGCGTCCAGGAGGGGGCGCCGCAGGGCAGGCGGCGGGCCGCGGCGGCGGGGACAGCTCCGCGGGGCTGCCTTGTGCCCCGCGCCGGGAGCCGAAACCGGGACTTCCCTGCGGGGCGGGAGCGGGCGTGTTTCTCCACTGCCCGGTCGCAGGCAGACGAGCCCGCGGCCGACCGGCTCTCCCGAGCCCGCCACCGCCGCTCCCCCCGTCCTGCGGGCAGCCCCGCGCCTCGCCTCGCTGAGTAGCGGGGAAGCGCGGCCCGCGGGCGGGCTCTGCGGTGGCTAGGCACCGGGATGGCCGCTCGGAAGCGAACGGGGAGGCGAAGGGATTAGCGCCGGGCCGGCTGCCTGGGGACGGGGCTTCCGCCGCGCACCGCTGCTTCACGGGGCACACGGGGAGCATCCCGCGGGGGCCGGGTACAGGCGGCCCCGCTGCCGGGCGCACGGACGCCCGGGCTGGCGGGAGCGTCCCGCTCGCACCCACCAGCGGCGGCGTAACCCCCTCCCGGCCCTCGGAGCGAGTGCTCGTGCGGGGCGGGCACCGGACAGCCGAGCCCGCCGCCCCCGGCCCGGCCCAGCCCGCCGCCCCTCGGCCCTGCCCCGCCCCGGGCCGGGCGGGGCCGGGCTCCGCGCCGCGCAGTGGGGCTGGGGAGCAGAGCCGCGCCGAGCCTGCCCATCGCCGGGGCGAGCAGCGAGCAGCGAGCGGGGGCGCGGCCCCGGGACGCCGACCAGGTGGGTCGGGACAGGCCGGGCCGGGCGCCACCGAGCGGCAGCACCGTGGTGGGGCGGTGGTGGCGGCGGCAGCAGCCGGGACGGCAGCGGTGCGGGCGGCGGCGGGAGCCTGGGTCGGCGGCGGGAGCCGCCGCTGCCGCCCGCTTTGGCCCCCGCAGTCCCGGGTGGGTCGGGGCGGCGGCGGGGATTGCCCCGGGGCGCAGCGGGCCGGGGGGGCTGGAAGGGAAAGCACCTCCGCGGCGGGTGTCCCTGGCGCTACCCGAGGACGGGCATCCCCGCGGGACCCCGGCCGGGTTTGCTTTGTCGTTACCCGGGATGTAGCTCGCTCGGGGAGCTCCGCTTCGGTTTGTTCTAGGAAGCACAGCTTACATAGTTTTCTAAAAGAAAAAAAAAAATCTTTCGGCCGTGTCTCTTTCCCAGACTGTAAAGGTGCAATGCTTAAGCTGTATTTTATTAAGAAAGCTCTGAAACTTTACCCAACCAATAAATTCGGAAGTAAACTTAAACCAAATGCTCAAAGAGAAATTTTCGACATATCCTGAATGGTTGCTATGTTTCCAGAGAATCCCAGGGTAGGTACGGGGAAAGACTACTCAAAGCCTTGCTTTTTTGGTGTGTGTGTGTTAAACAAAGACTCAAAAGTCACAGTTTGAATCTTGCTATTAAAAAATAGCTCAGCATCCTTTCAAAGTGTTTTTTCACTGAACACAGTTTTGTTTCAGATTGTTATGTTTTCTTACAGGTAGGGTTTTCTTTTTTGGTTTCCAGTTGTTATTCTGTACTTGTGGTTACATTAATCACTTTTCATGAGAATTCATGGAAATATTGGATATACTTTATAGTTAGCGTGGGTGAAGCACATTAGTAGGAATTGCTCTGCACTGACTGAAAGCTCAAATGGATGGCATGCGATGGTGGTTACTTATCTTCACCATGCAGGCTTTGATACTGAGATCTCTATACTTAGATTTGAATTTAATATGTTCACTGTTTCCCAGTTTTGAAAATCATAAAGAAATCTTTCCAAAGTGGAAAACCTGTTATAGGAGCACAGGGAAGGCCATGCTAGAGCAGGCTGACTGATGAACGCAGGATCCCGGTGGCAGCACAGGCCACTGGTGAACAGGTAGGGAAGAGTGGCGGGGAGATTTCTTTTACTTTTCTGACTCTTCTACCAAGCACTAGAAATCTGTGGCTCTTCTACCTGCTATGAATGTGTGATGGTCAAATATTCCTTTACTGTTAATTTTTGAGAAGCGTTTTCTTGGATATTTCCTTAGGAGTCTCTCATATTTAAATATCTGCCTTTGGCACGAGTAATATTTTTCTGGTGTTCACAAAGGTGTTGAAGCTGCCTTATTTCCTTAATTTGCTTTGTCAAAATGTGATAGGCAGGCCATCAGCAGGACAGCAGGAAAGGGGAAGTCTGACATTTCTCCTGTCTTATTTTTGTGCCATTTTCTTTCCTTTTCTAGGATGGAGACTGTATGGTTGCCGCCTCCTCTTGCTGGCTGCTTCCTTAGAGGCACAGAGTTGTGAGCATTAGTTTAATTCTTACCCTCCTAGGTCTGTAATTTTGTATACTTTTAAGGCTGGTGGCATAGCATAGGAGACAAAAATATAGGCAATATAGTTAGTTGTGGGCACTAATTATAGCCGATGCTCTAGAGCAAAAACTATGTTTTGGAGTAAGAACTCCTTAACCCTGTGCATAGGGAGTGGTGGGGACACACTGAAGGCAGGGTGGTGTTTGGAAATACCCAGAATTCCCTAGCAGGAAGCCCTGTGAACAGTTCCATGGTCTCAGCTGCTGGAGCACCACTATCTCTCCGTGTTGGATGTTTTTGAGGTGCCTCTTGGAAAATCTGTGCATCTCCTTTGCCTGCAGAATAGCATCCGAAGAGCTGAGCGGTGACTAGTGTGCTGAAGATCAGGCTGGTTCCTTGGTCTTTGGGAGGATGGTAGGTCACTGCCGTTCCCTCTGCAGGATTTGCAGCCATCTGCAGCATGTCTGCTGTCAGCTCTGCTTCCTGTTTACACTGCAGTTCGTTTTAGGGCGGACTCTGAAACAGCCATGCTGTCCGAGGACACAGCTGGCAGCTGGGTGGCTCAGCTCTCCGAGATCATCACAGGGAAGAAAGGCAGGAGTCTCTTTCCTGGCCCGTGTCATTGTGGTTGCCCTGATCACACATGCTTTTTTTTCCTGCGGAGTACCAGCCTGTGTGGCTCTGGGCAGTGTTCACTGGTCAATAGATTTCTGAAGGGTATGAGCTCAGTGATGTTCTTTTGGGTTTTGGACCTAGCAGCTTTAAGATGGAGGGTGAACCCTTAACTGATGGAGCCAGGAAAAACTTCTCTGCAGGCAGGTTACTGAAATTCCCAGTGTACCAACTTTGGAAGCACTTGGTTCTGTTCGCAGCCAGGACTCACTTGCTCTAGTGCTTGCTCTACGAGATAAGGTGCTTTCTACTGTGTTCCTGATTGCAGCTGAGCTGATGCTGTTACATGGCCTGCTGTTTTTTGAAATGCTGGCAGGAAAATGGAATAAATTGATTACTCTTAGGGCTCAAGTGATGCCCACCCCCTCTCCCTGGAAAAGGACTTTTATGGTAATCACAGCACTGATACACAAGACTTTCATGGTGGCCTGCTGGGGTCCTCGTTCATGTCTGTGGGATTTTCACTGTCCTTAGCTTGCATGAGGTCATGCTTGAAGAGCCCTAATTGCATCAGTAGCCTCGGGAGAGAGACACCAGTGTAAACCTTTTTGCCTCTGCCTCACCTTTTGTGTGAGAACGTTTCCATACACAAAGAAAGTGTTTACAGAAAACTGGGGACTGACTGGCTGGCTGGTCTGAATAAAAGCCAAACTTCTTAACTAGACAGACAGCTTCATAATTTCTTGTAATTGCTCAAGTAAGGAAACCATTTCTCCTCTGGTGTTCATTATTCAGTATCCCTGGTCAACATCTGCTCTTCTTGGATTGCCTGTGCCCACCATGGAGCACCCAGCTTGGTCTGGCATGAAGGTGGTGTGAATGACACTTGCAGTTTTGCTCAGCATTTGACTCCAGAGTGCAAGCTGCTACACCTCATTCCTTAGGGGACTTCGACTACTTCTGCTGAAATAGGGATAATTTCGATGGCCAAACTGGAAAAATTCAGAGAGAACTTGACAGTGTTTTGCCTGGTGATGTCATGAAAACAAATGTAAATTCTTTTTTTTTTTTTTTTTTTTTAACAGAGTAAAACAAAAAGGAAGGAAAAAAGGACAGCTATAACAATAGACACCAGCTGCATCTAGGAAAAGGAAAAGACCAGTTGTTAGGGGGCAGAGAAACTTTACCAGTATTATTTAATCTTCAGATTACTACCAGGAGTTTAGGATCACTTCTAAAGCATAGGACATTCAAGTATGAGGACTGAAGTTTGCAAGCAAAGGGTTTCAGCTGCACGTGCTTTGTTGGTTTCAAGGGACTTGGGTGCCGCAGCCAGGCTTGACAGCTCTGATGGCTCTCTGTGAAGCAGCTGCCACGAAGCTGCTGCAGTGTTCTCCGTTCTGCAGTCATTCGACAGAGAGGAGGTGGCATTTCCCATGAAGGCTGATATGTAGTTACTAGACTTTGTCCATTAAGAAGTGGTGTGTCTTTAGCTACAGTTGGAAAGAAAAATGCTCCATTCTGCAGAGATGTAGTTGCTGAGAAAAGTCCTTGGTCTTTGTTTCTTTTCTTCCTTCCGTTTTGCACTGGTTTTGCCAGGTGTAAAATACAATTGTCAGCAGTTTACAGGGAGGGGGACTGTCAGTTTTCCCGTTGAAGAAAATATCAAGGGTCTGATTGTGAAAGGAAAGGGGAAACTGAAGAATGCCACATGGCTTCCACCTTCCTGTATTTCATCCTTGCAGAATTGCCTCTGCTGAGTGACTCACTTTGTGTCTGTTGATATTTGCTAAATGGAGAACAGTTTTAACAAATGATTGTGCCCTTACTCAACAGGAGCCCACTGAGAGGATAGTATTACTCTGGGAGGAATCAGAAAGACATGTCCATTAGGGCTAAGTCAATAGTTAATCAAGAGTTATTTAGAAATATGTTAACACAGAATCCAAATAGCAATGGAATGAAAATCCTGAAATTTATGTTCTTGTTCTTAGTGCAGTCTCACTTTGGCTTTATTTGGCCTGTGGTCATCTGACTGTTAACATTAACTCATATAATTTTTTATTTGGCTCTGAATATATTACTGTAGATTGTCCCAGGCTTGCAAGTTGCAGACTTCTTTTATGTAAGATATTTTGAACTTCTCAAATACAAAAAAAAATTTCTTAAATCAGCACCACAGATTAATATTAACCCTAGACCCTTCTGATTGGTGTCATCGCTGGATGAAAGTTTGTTGATATTTATGCCCAACCTGCCCAGTGCCAGTTCTGTTCAGGAATATAAATTGTCTTCCAGCACCAACCTGGTGGCTGATGCCAAGGACATAATCTGAACTGCTTCCTAACTTAGTTTTGAATGTCTGAGCTATAAGCCAGAGGAATGTGCTGTATCTAACCTGGAGCTGTTAGCAGTCTCCAATGTCATAAATCTAGTGAATGGAGAAGCCAGTGCAGGTGACTGGACAGCTGGAGCTGTTTTTCTACACACGAGGGGGAAAGGGACCTCTGAATAGCTCAAGGAAATGCTCAGTGTTGTTGGAACGGCCGCGGATCTGCTTCCCTAGTGCTTCCTTCAGCACATGTTACGCTTGACCCTGCCAGTACTAAATGCCAATAGGAGTCAAGTCATTGTCCCCAGTGGCAGATTAAACTGCTTGGCCATTGTTGAGAGTCCAAGATTTTCCTCTCTCACCCTGTTTAAATGACTGCTTGGATGTGCAGCCAAAGTAAACATGAGCTAATAAAAAATGTGGAGATAACAGATACGGACTAGCTGTTGTGGACTAAACAGGCATGCTGTAGCACAAAGATGTCGTGAGTTTTGCTTGCATCTTTTCTGCTTTAGTTTTGAAGCTCAATTACCTGAAAAAGAGGTGGTACAGATCAAGTATAACTTCTTTTCTGTTGCATTAGGGGAACTGTATTTATGCGTATCCTTTGAATAAGAAAGGGATCTCTTAGGCTGCGAGGATCTAGTGCTTGTCTTGCAAGTTATAGTGCGCAAACCCCAGGCTAGCACTTCCTCGCTTGAGAGCTGGAAGTGCTGTGGCAGTCCATGCGGCTTTGGAATACTTTCCTGTATTTCCCCACAGTCCATTTCCTTGCTGGCAATGAATGCATTTTCAATTGACTTTTTACCTTTTCATTTACTCAGTACACAGCTTGTGAAGGCCTTTGCTGTAAGATAACATTGAAATCAGTAGTCTGCGGGGGGTTGTAAGGAGGTGAGATATCTATGTGGCTATCAAGAGTGCCTAAGCTTATGGTAAAGGAAAGAATTAGATTGGGAGAGGATCAAAAATCTTTCTGTGTGTGAAGCCACTGTGGAGAGAGAAGGGTTGGATTGTCCCTGTATTCCTGTGRTGCAGTGCAGTTGAATACTGTGTTACATTATAAAAGGTGCAGAAGTGAATAGCTGGAGAGGTACTATAATTGTTTGGATATAGAACTGGTTTAAGTGCTTGTATGTTGCTAGCATACGTAATCACTCTGTGTCTGAAGATGGCTCACCTGCTGAAGTCCTTTTGCAGTGGCTTTCTTTGCTTTCCTCTTCCTGAGGCCTGGGTTGGCATGCCTTTGGCTTTGGTGGGATAGTGCGGTGTTGCACTCTGTCCTCCAGCCTCTTCTGTAGTGGAATGGCAAGCGGCGATCAAAAGGTTGTAAAGAAACTGAGGGCTGAGAGTGTGATATGACATTAAAGGACTAAAGGCTGCTGGGCAATAATTACCATAAATGATGCAGACAAGTCCAGATCTAGGAACAGTTTTTCCTCTTTCATCCCAAGCCAGTCATGGCTCATGCTGACAGCACACCTGGAAATGAGGTAACTGAATACTCTGCCCACATTGTTCAGATTAGCTGGGGCTTGGGCACAGACGTAGCATGTGTTTTCTCTGCTCCTGGGAAACCTTTGTTCTCCTGCAGCCAGGAAGTCTTACTGATGAAATGAGTCAAGACAGGGTGCTTCTTTTCCTTTCTCGGGAAAGACGCTCCTAAGTCACCTGTGGTGTGACTTTCCTGAGAAATACCCTTTCCAGATGCGGAGATCTTGCTGCTATTGAAGTATGAGGCGGAAATACTTCCAGTGCTGCCTGAACATGTTATTTAGGTCAATTGCAAGGAAGATGGCAACATGAATCCGAAAAGGAGTTGGAAGAGGAGGAAAGTCATTAGACAGCACCTTGACATCCCCTGCCAACGCAGGATTTTTCTCTGCCAGCACAGCAGCACAGTTAGAGATCACATTCATTGTCTTCTGTGCTCTCTGTACACTCCTGTAACTATGAGTAGCTGGACTGGAAATGAAAGAGAAGGCTGCAAACAAAAGCCTTGGCTTTATCACTCTGCATCAGTGTACTTATTTCCTGGTGTATTAACTAATCTCTCTGAAACAGAGAGATAGAGCAAGGTCTCCTCCTTATCCCTGTGTAAACCAAGATACATCAGAATAATTGCTCTAACTGCGTCCATTTTGGGTGAATGAGTCTCCAAAAGATGCTTTTGTGGAGGCACAGTCATCACATTTTTGTGGCAACTGCTCACTGGTGGAGCGCTATCCGAAATAGCTCGGATGACTTTCCTACCAGGTAATCGGTAGGCTGTGCCTGGTGCGCAGCGGCTGGGGCTGCACAGGGAGTAAAGCAAAGCTGACAGCCTGCGTGCGCTGGGCCGGGTGTTGGGCTGAAGGGATGTCAGTGATGGTGGGAAACCTTCTAAAAACGTCCCGTTGGGCAGGGCTTTGCCGAGTACTCTGTTTCCCTTCCCAGAGGAAGCAGCCTGAATTTACCCGTTGCTCTGTAGAGACCTGTAGGCTAAAACAAATTATTCTTACGCAGTAGAAAACATTGGGACCAACCTTAACTGATGAAGCAATTTGCCAGCTTTTAGCCTCAAGGTCCCTAGTCCCTCAGGGCTTTCCAGCGTAATGACTTGGGTCGGTTTCCCAGAAAGATTCTCTTGGATATGTGCTGTTGGCAATACTCTGGCTCATTACTGGCCGTTTTATTTTTCCAAGAGCCAGCTCTTGTTAGCTTCGTTCTCACAGTATTGTTTTCCTTCTAGAAGAAGCTTTTGCTGGCTCTCCTAAACTATCACATGGGAATTGCTTACTAGCTTAGATTTATTTTTTTTTTGTTTTGACCCAAAGCTGTGCTTCGCTCCCCTCTGTAACACTGCCAACATCATTTCCAGTCTCTTTTAAGCATATGTTTTGCAATAATATCTAAACTCTTGGCTCCAAATAACTGCCTTACAGAGAGATTAGTATCTTTTAATGAAGGAATTGAGAAGCAAATAGTGAGGAAAAAAAGCAGTATCTTGAGAGCCTGTAAGACTATCCTGACCTTTCCCAAAGGCCTCAGCCTAGACTTCAGCGTTTAGCTAGCAGATGGCAGAAATCAGGGTGGACTTTAGTTTGCATAGTCCTCTGCCCAGCCACTGTGTTTGCTGGAAATGTGCTCTGCACACTGTTGCCATCTGGGCTTGACTGTACTATTCTTATAATCTCCAGGGAGCCTTCTCTAGCAGAGCTCATCTCTGGTGGAAGTCCTCTTTGGCTGACCTTGCATTGAGGCTAGTATTAGCAGCGTGGATTTTTGAGATTTGACAGCAGCATTCTTCATAGGAAGAAAACTGGCTTGGGAAATGTTTTATCCTGGCTGGGAGAGAAGGCCACTTCCCAGCTGCGTTCTCCAGGTATCCAGCTGGGTATGTGGTATTAAACTAGAGAGTGAGGAGGTCAATATTAACGTTTTCAAAACTTCAGGAGAAAGTGCTACAGGAACACAAAGGCCTTCAGAAAACCAACTGAAAAATTGCCTTTGCTTTAGATGGGAGAACTAGATGTAGGGGTGGGAAGGAAGTTGTACAAGGCTGTTCAGGAAATTAGCAGCAGTGGTGGGAGTATACCCCAAATCTTCTGATATTAAAAAGCTCCTCCTTGGTTTGCATCAGTGCATGTCTGGGAGGCTGTGTCTGATCTGCAGAAATAAAGATTGATGGTTAGAGAATTGGCATCTTTGGAAGTGAAATTTCTCTCCTAATTAGCACATTGCTTAATTTGGGTTGCAGGTGAGTTGAGTTCCAGTTGCTCCGTGCATTTTTATGAGTTTGTTGCTTGTTAGTACATATGACTATATGTGAGTGCACAGATTTCAGCATCTCCCTAGGACTAAATAGCACCAGGGTTATATGTATTTGCTTTTGTTGAGTCTTTAGCTACAAAGTTTTGTGGAAGAATAACAGAAGTGTGTAAAGCTGGTGCTCTGACGAATGTTAAATGGGACACTTACATTTCTATCCTCATTGATTCTTCCTTTGTACCGCAGTAGTATCATAGATCTGGAGGTTGCAAATTTCAACTAAATTTGCACAAAATGGCTTTGGGGCAGTTTCTGCTTGGGAATCTTTGCTGTTGTCCTTGTAAATATAAAACCTGATGCATCAGACTAAAATAATGCAATCAGAATGGATTTTCTAGAAATGTTTTCTAATCCCTCTGAATTGTGATTCTTAAAATTTTATATTCAAATGTCTTCTGCCACACAAGCAGAATGAGGGCTCCAAAGGGTGTGAATAACTGCTCTTGGCAGCAGTATTTTCCAAAGTAGTAGCTAAGTTGGATCCTGTATGTTCTGACCTGCCCGAGTCGCAGGTCGTCCATTTGCACCAGCTGCTGCAGTGTCCCGGAGAATTTCCTGCATTGCTTTTTAAAGATTTATATATGCAGGGACAAAAAATAGATCACATGACTCGCATACACCATAAAGATCCTTTCCTGATGTTATGTGCTGTGTAGCCACCTTTTTCTCCGAGCTCTTTCCAGCTGGCCTCATCTCTCCATGCTATCCCAAGGTTTTTACCTTTATTTGCATGAGTGAGCCTGGGGTTGTGGTGTTCTCTTTTGCTCATCCTTTGGTAGGGCAGGCAGTTGAGATATGTTGAACCGGAAGCTGAGAGTCTCACAATTGCAAGGCAGCTGACTAACAAGTGGCTGCTTACGGAGGGAGGCGAGAGTCTGGTGTGGGGGTCCTGACAGGAGGCAGAATCTTCATCTGAATCTAAATGAACAGTCTGCTTTTCAGAGGAACTGAGCTGACTTTGCCTGAAATCAAAAGAATGGATAGGTGCTCAGCATCCCTGGAATTGAGAGGCCAAGATACAGGCTGCCAAATACAACAACAAGGCAAGAACAAAACCAAAAACCCTCCCAACCTCTGTTCTGAGGCTGTAACTGCTCTGGCTCAGATATACAGCATTTCAGGTGTGGAAGGGTATATCCCAGCTTGAGCGGCCAGTCCCGGGCTGTGCTGTCCTCTCGGGAGCAGGGTGTGTGTTCCCGTTTGCACTGTGCATCTTGCAATGTGYGCTCACAGACCTGTGTTCACTTCTAAATCACACTGCTCTCTACTTGTGACACTTTTATGATGGATTGCTGAACCTGTGGCACTCATTTGTCTTCTGCTCCTTCCTGCCTGTCCCAGTCCATCCTTAGTGAAAAGTCTCATTCTTTCCTAGGCCTGTTGCACTCTCCAGCTGTGCACCGGTTGGAGCTCACTTGAGGCTACTTTTCATACAGACTCCCAGGAGAATTTGTGTGACGGTCCCAAAGAGGCTCCTCTCCACGTCTGTCCTGTTGCAGCTTTGTCCCTTTGTTTCCCAGGCGTAAGGGACTCCTGCCTTTTGCAGCCGTCTCCGGCTCAGCTGGCTAGCCCTGGTTCAGCCACGCTCTTGAGAAATCTTAGTGGAGAGTTAGACCTGGCAGATGGAGGCTGTTACCTCATTCCACAAAAATGCTTTGTTATTGAGAAAATGGAAACTGTCTGAGGTTTGGGAACTGAATAGAGTCATTGGTGTCTGTTTTAACCGCAGTTTGGTGGTGACTGCTGAAAGTTTCCCTCTCCGAGCATTCCCTTTTCCTACACCCATAATCTTCAAGTCAGCGGAGAGCTGCAGTGATTTAACTCATTAGCAGAGCAAATGCTGAATACTGTTGCATACTCTGCAGAAACTTTGCTAAAACCTCAGTATCTTCCAGCAAAAGAAAAATGGCTAGCCAATAAATAACCCTTTGCAAACTGTTGGCCAGAAAAGTGATCCCTATGGATACTAAGCCAAATTCAACTCTTTTTTACAATCTCAGCTGTGCCTCTTGTTTACTTGACTTTTAAAAAGCTGTATTAAGATTATGCAGGAACTTCTGGGAGAGAAAAGGCATGCATGGAGGCTTATGTTTTGTAATTCTTTAACATAAGTATCTGAATCCCAGTTCTGAAGAGAAAAAACTTTCCATCAGTAATTTTTAAAAGTAGATTTCAGCACTGGGGATTTGGGAGCATAGGAGAAAGAATAAAAATAGGGCTTGAACTATTTGCAAGCTGGTTTTCATACTGCTGTGAATAATGACTTGAGTTAGTCAGTACAGAAGAGCATTAACCTAAATACAAGACTTGTTTTAGTTAACAGACATTTGTATGCATTTGTGAAACTGTGGCATCTGATACCTCCTGCTGAGAACATTGCATAAGCATTATTCACCAAGCACCCTAATAGAGCTGAAAGCAGCAGTGTTAGCTTTTTGGAAATAAAATGAACACTTTATTTATGTATTTTTGAAATAATGAATCTTAGCGGGCCAAATGAATGTCTTCCAGCTGCTACAGATGGTTTTTACATGACTAAATATTTTGGTGCATAGAAAAACCTAGAATACTGGAACCACAAGATATTAAATATTTAATTATTACCCTAGAATGTAAATATGACCTTTATATTTTGAATTTGTTTACCCAAATTTCAAGTGTTCACTTAGAAATTCATCAATTAATACGGTTCCGATCTGGTGATCTGGGAAGAAGAGTGACTACTCAGCATCTTCTCCAAATTTCTTTAAATATCGGAGTGGGTTTCAGTGACAGGAATTTGCTTAACTGGAGAAATAATCCCAGCTGTTTCAGGCAGAACCCAGGATCAGTATTTTAGCTGTAATGAACTGTTTCCGTTCTAGATCCCTGCTTTCTGTGGGTTTACAGTGTAACCATAAAAATCCTTTCCAGGCTGAGCTCTGCCTCCTGAGGTCTTTGGGAGGTTTTTTAATACAAAATGCAAATTGTAAAAACAATTAGCAGTTGATTTTCAGACTGTATCTTACCAGTTTAGAGCCCATTCTGGACACGTGTTGTTCCTGTAACTGTAAAGCAACCTTATTTCTTGAATGATCCAAGCCCACAGGATTTCCCTCGTGAGCTATCAGAGGTTGGGTAGTTTCTGTGGTAGTTCAGATCTGTGTGGCTGCAGATCATGCCATTTTCTGCTAAAACAGTGTGTATACGAACTCAGTACTGCTGGTGAAAAATGTCTGGTTTTAAGACTCTTCTAATGAAACAAAAGAAATTGAATAATAATATAAAATGTCTATCTGAAAGGCCTAACTTCAGCATGGTTGAAGACAAAAATGCCTCTCTGAGGTCCACATCTGATGGCAGTATTCCTAGATATTGCTTAGGATGTGAAGATGGTGAAGAAAGAACAGCAACAAAAAAGGGGATCCTGTACTGTCTCTGAGTGCAAGGACTACTTTTGTCAGCATCATGATCCCACGTACTAGCCTAAACTGCTGACTTTTGCCAGGCTTTTGACCTCACCTTGGAATTCCACTACCTTCATTTAAGGAAAACATGGCTTTTTCTATTCTTAAGAACTAACACAGTTTGAACTGGTGCATAACTCCTGGTGCTGCACTGCTCTGGTGCCTTCTTCCAGCTCAGCGTGCTCACTTTTAAAGCCCAAAGTTTAAATAGTAGGAGCGACTAGCAAAGGCATGGGGTTGCTTGGTCGAAAGGTCTGGAGTCTGGATTAACTGTACTTTGTAACTGCACAGTACTGTGTCTGTCTGTCATAGAATGGTTTGGGGTGGAAAGGACCTTAAAGATCACGTCCTTCTCTTCCTTCCTTTTTCCCCTGCTTCTCACAAAGAGTTCAGTTTGTGGAATCTATTTGGACATAGGTCTATAACATGCATTAGTGGGTGTCACAGTTTCCAGGCTGACGGGGACATGTGCTGCATCTCAGAAGGAGAAGAAAGATGGACAGGGACTTGGATCTTGGTTCCATTTTTAGTTCTACCAGGCTTGCCTTGTGCCAAAACCCTCCGAGGTGCAAATCCTAGGAGGGAGATAAAATAACTCCCTGCCTTGCAGGTGTTATAAGGGTAAATAATGTTTTTGCTGGCGACAGCTGTTAGGGAATTGAGGAAGCAGCAATCCTATGAGAGGTACGGGATGTCAGATCTGTGGAAACTGAGCGCTCTTGCATTTATGGTCTTGCACTGGATCATAATATATATTTATGCTATTTGCAGTAGGGAGTCAGGGAGCTAAACTGCTTCCCAAGTAAAGAAACTAATCTTTAGTTTGTGTCCTTAAAAGTGGATTAGTTATTCTCATCTGCCTCTTTTCTCAGCACATGGAAATTTTCAAATAGAAAAGTCAGCGTTTAAATTTTAAGGCATTTCAGTGGCTATCTTTAACTCAGTGAACATTTCATATCAAGAAAATTGCTGCAATGCCTAACTCAGAGGGTTCTGGAATATGTAGAGTAATAGTGGTACTTACTAAAGAGTCATTAATAGCAAAAAGTACACAGTGTGTTGCATGTAACTCAGCCAAGAGAAGTTTTATTTCTAGTATTTCTCAACCCTATGCAAACATCATGTAACTCACAGGAAGATTAAATGTGGCCCATTGTGCTTGTATAGAAGTCTTGGATGTGTTGCTTTTGGAGAGCCTGAAGAGCTGCATGTGGAAAATCACAAATGTGCTTCAGGTTGGTGAAGGTGTTAGACCATGTGCACAGACTATATCATGCTTCATGCTTTGTGAAACAATGACTCAACTAAGGAATGATGAAATAAGTGCTTTCAGATCCTTGGTAGTTTTGAGTTTTAATTTCAGAAGAAGATGCAGAGCATAACTTTGAATAAGAGTGGAAGAGGGCAGTCCAGAGATTTTGAATCACTGGGCCCCAAGTAGATCATGCTGTTTGAATAACACTGACCCTTTCCGGTGGAAATCAATGAGTTCTGCTGCTCACTTCATTAGCACCTGACTTGGTAAGTCAGGCTAATAATGATGTTCATTAGCTTTTCACTTTCTCTTAGGAGTTTTGCTAGTTCTCTTTTTTTTTTCCTGTCATTGTGACATTGAGAAAGAGAAAGGGTTGGAAGTGAAATATATCTACACAAAACTGGAATTGGAATTCTTATGTCTCTTAATGAAAATTTTGAGTAACTTGAATTGTAAGTGTCCAATTTCCAGTCACGAGTAATGACATTTAAACCTCTGTAGGAAATGCAATCCCTGTGCTGATGTCACCCTCTGGTTTATGATGTGACTGCTTTTGTTTCTGGGCAAGCACTTGAGTGTTTTGCTAGTGAAGTGATGATTTACTAGTGAGAGTCTCTTGCTGGTCGCACCTGCTCCAGCTGTCTGCGGTGTGAGTCACTGGGAGAGCCACCCTCGCGCTGCTTCTTACGGTGCTGCTGCTGTTGAGACTGTTGGGTTTTACGCTGGTCCATCACATTCGGCAATGCAAGGTAACAGAGAACTGGTCTCAGTTTTTGTTTCCACGGGTTTGCCAATTTGGGACAAACAGCTTGTAAATAGAGCATTTTTGTTCTGGTCGGTTAGGAGAACAGAGGGAGGGTTCTTAGGGCGTTGGTGGTGTCTTGTTGCAGTGAAGCCCACGATCTTCAAACAGCTTTGGAAAATCTTTCAATCTAGTCAGAGAGCAGGTTGCTGTTGCTTTCTTCAGTGAACGAGTGTGGAGCATCTTCTCTGCAGCAAAGAAATAGGGCATTGCTTCATATCTCCTGCTTCAGGGGCTGAAACATCAACTCTTCTTGGTCTTTACCTGAAAGTCATCATGAGAGGAGCCTCTGTTAGTTAAAATTCTGACCTCTTGATTCCTTTTAATCTGTGACAAATCTGTTTCATGTAGGTTTCCTTGTAAATCTCAGATTGAATGAGAGAATGAGGTTCTGTAAATGAGCCACAGACCTGGATCAGGGGCTCTCTAATGCTGTTACGTTCATGTGGGTTTTTTTCTGTAAAGGAGCAGTTTTCCTCGCTTTATGAGTTTTTAGGCACCGTCAGCGCATGTGCTTTACCGTGCCGCCTGCTAGCAGCAGTGCTCCATGTTTGCCCAGACTGAAGTGCTCCCAGGGTGGTGAGCAGCAGCACTAGTTCAGAGACAGACACATCCAGCGGGCAGGGGCATAGATGTTGGAAACTCAATGTGTAGCTGCGTGATATAAAAGCATTCATAAATTTTGTAAGCATCTGTGCCCCTTAAAATAGCTGTTTCCACTTAGTCTTTTGGATGTGGCACCAGTTTTCCCTTTCATGGGTACCACCAAAGACTCTATCTCAAAGTGTGGCAGCACAGCATGGCAGAAATTGGAAAGCATGTTGCATCTTACAAATTTCTTTTTAGTGCTTGCAAGGTGTTATTTCTTAGAGATGTTATATAAAATATGTGACAATTACAGCTGATGGCTTCTCTTACTTAAAATGTGCAGTACTTAAGAGTAATTTTTAAAGGTGCCAGTGAGAAATGCTTTAACAAGGAGACTGATTTGAAGATAAGCAGCTCTGTATAGTAAAAGCAAATGACACCTGGATGATGACCAGATGACCTAGCAGAGAAATCTTCAGCCACAGAAGAAGGAAACTTGTTTCACTTCTACGTTGGCAAGGCAGTGGCTAAAAGAAAAGGGTATCTTCCTCTCAACGATCCCCTGTCTGTCCCAGTTCTGTACTCTCTTGTACTCTCGAGGGCTCAGCTATGCTGTCCTTGCAGAGCCCTACCTTTTTTCAGGAGGGTTGCAGCTGGCACATACAGCATCTCCCAGGCAACAAATGATCTTAGTTTTGTTTCGGATCACAGGCAAGCAGTTCTCGGGATGGTAACCCGAGACAATTTGTCTTTGCCAGGGTTCAGTCCTTCCCCAGATTTAGAAGCTGCTCACATGCTGCGGGCTACAGAGCTGTAATTGCCTTTGCTTGCAAGGGACACCAGCAGCTGTAAAAAGTACTTTAAACCGAGACTGTCCTTACTTCTCGTGCAAATAGCCAGCACAGGTGGAGAGGCCCACAGTTAGTGATCGGGACAGTGGGAGAGAGGCTGCTGGGCAAGAGCTTGTGTGGCACAGGAGTGTCATTGCAGTGTCTCCCCTGTCACCTTACTGGCTTTCTCTTCACTCTGCTGATTTTGCATGCGGATGGAGAGCCCCAAAAGGCACAAAACTGCCAGCGTTACAATGCAGGTTACCTTTCTCAGTCAGTATATCTGCTTATATGCAAGAAACCAACTACGAATGCTCATGTTTGGGAGACAAAGAATCAAATTGGGAAAGGGAATATTTTGACCAAATTTGGTGAAAAAATTCACTTTGCCTTTTAAGTAATAAGCATGCATTAAATAAAACATGTCTGGTTTATATGTCTCTTCCTGCTACTGTAAGTCAAAGTTGCTTCGTTTATTAAAAAAACCTGAAGTTGAGCAGAGCCTTAACCAGCAAAAGAGCTGCCAGGCTTTCTGGAGAAGAGAGTTAATAAGGGATTGGGCRCAGACCACGCAGGTTTGCTTTTCAGCATGTGAGCACAAAACACGTGCACAGTGACTGCATCCATCCCCTGCAGCCTGTCCACACCTCACGTGCATGCTTGTTCAGAAGCAAGCTTGAAGCAGCCCCTTGATTGCCTTTATGTGCAAAATAGAGGTATAATCTCATAAGTACCTTTTATTGAGGGACTACAAAAAGCTTGTAAACACTAACTTAAATTATGTATCACCTCAGAAATAAGAATGGCTTCATCCTCAATTTAAAAACCAGCTGCCTCTATGGGAAACAAAAGTGAAAACTATAGCATAAGGCTAGAATTGTAAGAGAACTTCAGGGAAATAGAGCAGAATTCCACTATTTTGCAATGATACCTGTACTGAGATGCACAGACCCCAAGAACTAGTAACTAGAGCAGTCAGATTATTTTTTGTGCATATAGGCTGTGATGTCTGTTTGAATTGCAAGATTCTTGTGTGCTGAGCAGATCTAAGATGAAGGTAAATTGGCCTCAGTGTGCAGTTAGTCATTTCCTGTCATGCTTTCATGTTTGAATTCTAGTGTGCTGGATATGACCATTATTTTATGGGGCAAAGAGATTTTGAAACACTATTGCCGGAGTCCTGGGTTTGTGCAGTTGGATAAGCAGTTAAGCATTTATATGGCTATGGGCCAACTTTGCTGGATTACATGGGCATAAATCAATTCAGTCCAAAATTAAACTTTCATTGCTGGATTATAATCCTCACAACATGCTTATTCTTTGGGACTCCCTTTTTCTTTCTGTAATAGCCAGGGCATTATAAAGATCTCACTGGGTTTCTGCATTTGGAAGATTTAGGACATCCTAGGCTCTGTGCAACAGAGTTCTGTCTTTTGAGTTTAGGGCATGGATGCATTTTCCCATTTGATCTTTGTGGTCATATGTTTGTTTCTGGAGAATACTGACTTCATGCAGGGGCCCTGTACCTCATGCGAGGTTGTAATTGTAACGATGTGTGGTGTTATGAGGCTGTAGCACACAGAACAAGAAAACATATGCTACGACAGGCAGGTAACATGAAGTGCCTTATCTACCAATTTGTAGTTTCATGTACATTTATATATCCTCTTTTCATGACTTCCTTGACAAAACCTCATCCAGTTATGATCCCTTCCCACCACCTTTTCTTGTCCATCACTTCGTAATGACATGGGCAAAGAAGGTTCATGGATAAATTATACCACTTTAAGCAATGGGCATTTCACTGTCCAGATTAGCTTCTGCCTAGATCTGGTGTGAAACCTGGGGCCTGGAGGCCAGCCACTGCCCATTAATTTGTTTTATATGGTTGATGACTATCTTTAGGGTTTGTTTTGTGTTCTTGCATTACTGTTTGTTGCCAGTAGGATGATGGTTAATGTATGGTCTGCTCAATATGTCTGAAAGGCCTATTCAGCCCTGCACAAGCAACAAGTTCCTCGTTCTTGCCCAATTTTCTAGTTGAAAGAGGAAAACTAAGGGAATTTGTGGATTTGACATTGGCAGACTCTCATGATGTCATTTGCCAAGCACCCACGAGCTGAGGGCTTTTTTTGCCAGGGCTGTTGAGGCTGAGACACCACAAGCAGATGGGAATTGTGTAAGTTCCCATGTTGGGGATGTAGTGTGAGCTGATAGTGCAGTCCAACACTGGCAGCCTCTTCGCAGTGGCACTGGAAGTGCTGCTGCTGGGCTGGTGTTATGCCCACTGGCTGTCACAAACGAGGAAAGCTTGCAGGTTGCGTGAACTCACTTTCAGTATGCACTCCAATGGTTTTGATATCCCTGTCACCATAATTGAACGGGAGTGTATCCTTCTCTCTTAAACGGGATGACTAACGTGCTTGAGAGGAGAAGGGAGCAGGAGTTCAGAAAGCAATTGCACGCCTGTTCCTTGCTCCTTTTTAAGAATTGATACGAGCAGCCGTTTCCCTGGACTGTGACTCCCACTCCTCTGATCACACCGAAGCTCCTGTGATCAGTCATGCTCCCTGAAACTTGGCTCTAGTATCTTTCTTCCTATTATGGTCACCTTGGCCATGTCTGCAGCTGCTGCCCTACAGCCAGTTACGAGCTTCAGTAGCAGGCTTGCTTGGTACAAGCTGGTGCTGCCAGCAGGCTTCTGCTTGGTCAGTGTTGCATGGGAAGGTACCTGCGATGTGGAGGTTGGGCTGGGCTGTCTATCTTTTCCCAAGGCTCTTCAGAGACTGGCCAGAATTTTTAAGCCAGAGGTTTCTTAAGGTTTCTTAACCATCTGGTAAAAGGGACTTCTTTTGGCTGCAGAGAAGTTTCTGATGTGTTCATATCTTACTCCTCTGCTCTTGGACTTCCTCCTTTAGTTAAGTGGTCTGTTTGAATCATGACAGGTCCAAACTGCCCAAATGGCTTCAATTCCTGACTTCCTGTTGAGTGCACAGAATTTGCTTACTTTGTATACATTTTGAATAAGATTAACAGCTGATCTCTTCAGCAAACATTCAGTTTTAACGTCAGCAGAATGACACAGGCTGCTTGTTCTGAAGGTGTCCTAACAGCTCTGGTGCTGTTAGCTGTGCCCTCGCTCCAGAACCTGGAATAGTTAACTAACCCTTACAGGTGTTCAGTAGTAAATTTTTAATTCTGAAATCATTCCCTCGTTTCTTCCTGGGTAGAGTTTTTCACTTTATCATTGCATAGTGGGACTCTTAAGCTTCTTTCTCTGACCCTGGTAGAATTAACTTTCCCTAAAGAAAATAAGTCTAGAGCAAGGGCTGAATTGTCTGTTGCCTTTCTCCTTGTCAGCCTGCACTCTGCTGTCCCTCTGTTGGGGTTTTGGAAGGTGGGTAGACACAGTGAAGACAGGCAGCGACGGGAAGCCTGGCATTTCTCACTGGTGTTGTTTGAATAGATCTTCTGTTTCTCTTCCTCCAAACCACGTATCTTCATGCTCACCATGTGGATGCTTCAGCTCACAGCTGGATTCAGGGGACCTGCTCGGATAGGAAGGATGTGGGGAGGAAAGGGACAGAAGTAGCTGAAAACAAAACACAAAGCAAGGTCTTGGCCACAAGAAGTTGCAATTTGAATCTCAGATGGGCAAACCCGCCTAGTTTTCCACTGTAGCATGGAAAATTGGATTCCCCTGCAACTGCAGCCTCATTAAAAAGAGATCCTTTCTTTAAAGGGTAGAGAAGGGACAAAAGTCCCAGTGTGCACAAATACTGGCTTTGTCCCATTACCTTGTATGGGGATGCTGCCTTGTGAGAGCCTGACTTATTAGCAGCAGGTTTCCCTTTCATATAGGAAAAGTTTTGGTTTATGTTTCCTTATCTTAGGAGAAAGAATGAGGAATTTACTACTAGAGGAAAAAGGTCTATGAACTCATTGGTGTTTTGAAACCAGAGCAGAGTTTTGGAGTTCCTTAGGACCCTGAACTTCCTGACAGCCCCATGCCCCCAGTCCGCAGGCACAACAGCTTACAGCCTGAGGGTGTCAAGATTTCTTGCAGACCCAGCCATGTCTACTGGAGAGTCTGGAAGCACATCAAGGCCAAAACTATTTCCACGTGCAGATAGCTGACTCTGTGTATGGGCTCTCTAAAGTTTGTTGGCCTTCCTGAGAGACCTGGCCAATCATTTATGGTAATTCAAAAATTTAATTTAAACTTTAAAAAATCACTGCTGCTTTCCAGATCTTTTGAGTATATCTGGTCTGGCAGAATTCAGCAGGTACTTAGACCAGGCATCAGTGGTCATTTTCCTCCCAGAATCGGTGTTGCTGGTGTTACAAGAAAGCGTGAAAGTGAGCCTGACCTCCTGGAGATGGTGCCTCCTGGAGATGCGTCCCTTCACCTTCTCCTCTGTAGAATAATGCTGATATAGAAAATAAATATTAGCATACATATTGTGCCATGTCACTAATGTATAAAGTGATAAAGATGCTTCCTGTCTCTCATCCTGTGTGTCAGCCTGTTGTTTGAGGCAGAGGGCACCTCTTATTGCACTTAACCAGAGTCGGGCTTTGTCTCTATTAGGTCTTCCAGTGCTCTCATTGCACTTGTAACCTCACTCTTCAGCCTCTCCTCTCTGCGGGAAGCTGCTTTTGGGTAGGACTGGGCTCCGTGTACCTGCCCTTAGCGGCACCCTCCTGGAACCCTCTTGCTCCATGCAGGCAGTGCTGCGTGCGAAGGCACCACTCAGCTTTGGCATGCCTGCGCCTCTGCCCGTGCTGCCGGGACCTCATGCGAGTCCAGCACAGCAGCGGTGGCCGTGCCCTGCACCACAGTCATTTGCTGTTGCTCACCTTGGACCAGGTGTGATGTCTCAGTCGCAGCTTGTGCAAACAGTGCAGTGCTTCCTGCAGGGCGCCTCTGGGCAGGCTGTGGGCTGACATCAGGTGGGATTTTCTTGGTTTAAGGGTAAGATCAGGCATTTGTGGGACAGTTGTGCTTTTAGCACTTATCTTGATCTATATGCAGAGCTGTCAGGAGGAGTCCATGTAATGTGGTTTTGCTCTTTGCGAGGAGGGTACCTCAGAGATCTCTTCTGAACATTAGGAAACCCTCAATTTGCCATTCTGAGACTGTATTAAAATCGTGCAACAATCTCGGTCTACCTTGTGACTTGTCAGATGCTTCAACAGTTTCTGCTACTTCTTCCTCTCAAAGTTGTGGGCATTTTCAGGAAGCTGCGTACCTTGCTGAGCAAGGGTGATTCTGACAGCACTTATTTCATGTGAAATGCAGGGTGCTTCCTTACAACTGTGCCAGCCACTTTGCTAAATCTGTTGCAGAGCCCAGAGCAGCCCATGACTGCTCTGGGCAGGAGGTTGGTCTGCCTGTGCTTGAGGAAATGACTGCGGTGCAGCTTGCTCAGCAGAGTTCAGTATATGCACATGCGTAAGCGCAACATCCCAGTGGTGCAGGTGGGGGCTGTATGGCCTTACACCCAGCTGATTCATTTGTCTCCTGCCTCCTCCTCCGAGGCCGACTGTAAGAACCAAATTTTCCCTACGTGTTGGAGAAATGACCTGCAGCATCCTCCTGTTGTGCTGGTGATGGGGGAGCTGCCAGGTGAGGTCCATGGCTGTGCTGATGGTCCCTGCGAGGACTCTGCTCCTCACCGTGCCAGAGCCCCCTGGAGCAGCCCTTTATACTTGAGATTTCCAAGATGTCCGTGGGGAGGCTCAGGCTGGAAGGCAGCTCGGAGGCGAGATCTGAGGGCAGGAAGTGACTCAGCGGTGCTACAAGCAGGCGGGTGAAGGCTTGATGCAACACTGCTCCTGAGGGTGCTCCGTGCAAGCTGGGTCTGGCTGGGTTACCCTGATGAAACACTCAGCACCTTTCTGGCAAGCTGCCCCCAGCCTCTCACCCAAAAGCAGGATCTCCTTTAGCAGCAGCAGATGGGGGATGTTGTTTCTACTGTGCCAGGTCTATGGCCAACGCTCGTGGGTTTGGGAGCAGAGCAAGAGGGTATAGACAGGCAGCAGCGTGAGGAGGTGCAGAGAAACCCGTGTGGCGCCCCAGGGAGCTGGCCCCCACCAGCTGGCTGGGGCAAGCAGTGACCCTGAGCGGATCTGTAGAAGCCATCTCAGGAAACATGGACTGAAAACATTCCCAGCCCAACGGAGGGGCTGGAGCTGCTCCTCAGAGCAAGCAGCTGGTTTCCCTTTTAGGGTCGGCGGCAGGCAGAAACAATTTCACGCAGATTCCAGGACCCATAATGGTTCTGGAAAGCCAACAGGAACAAAAAGCGTTCTTCTCCTCTTCTGACCTTGGAGCGCGTTGAGGACCGTCTTCCAAAGCCTTGTCCCTGGACAGTTTCATCCTTACATGGGGAACGCTCGCCTGTCCCAGCGAGGTTGAGCTTTCTCTTCTACATATCTGTTTAGGTGTGAACTGCAACTGCACAAGCTGTGCTCAGAGCAGCCCAGGGAAGATGAGAATAGGCAGGAACCTGACAGACAGTCAAAGGCAGGTCTATTCCTGTGTCCTGGAAAGATTAAGTGTTTCCCTAGGAATAGCCCTATGGGTTGCTCTAGGATCACTTCATGGAGCAGCTGGTTGTGACCTGACAACGAACAACAAACTGGTGTGAAGTTACACAGGGTTATGGGTTCACCATATACACAAGACCTCTCGCTGAAGGAGTTCATTGTAGTAGGAATTGTCTCAAAAAGCTGGTTAAACTCTTAAGTGATTGCGTGTAGCAGAAAGCCTGGCCCTGGACAGTCTGTACTGCCTCCTTTGCATAATAGGTCCCCAGTTTATAGACAGTAAAATTAATGTAATCATCTCCTGGGGCTGTTGCTAAGCCATCGGCTGTGTTGCTGCAGACAATGACACCGGGGTGGTGTTAGGTGCATGTTACTCTCTAATTAGAAAGTGGACTCTGCTGCGTGTCCTTGACAAATTGCTGACCTTTCTCATACGTGAAGCTATTCTGAGCTCTGTTCCAGACTGATCAGATTTGCATCCTGGAGCACTTTAAATGTTGTTTGTGAGAGGAGCTCTTGTTCCCAAAGCTGTTTGTTCATGGGCACAGGAGAGGAACTGAACTTCCTTTCCTCCATGAGCACAACTATATCTGTCAAAGGGAAAGGGTAGGCAGCTGGCAGGCATATATCTGTTTATTTTTGCCCTCAGACAGCCAGCGAGACAGCTGAGAGAATACCCCACATCCAGCTCCACTGCCCCTATGTACAAGGGACCTGCTCCAGTACACCTTGTCCCACAGGGACCGCAGCCATCTGGTAATGGGCAAGCAAGCGCTCTTTGCAACTGGAATCCCATCATTTTAGGGCAACACCTTAGTTAGTATTTGAAGGCATTACTTCCATCAGCCTAGCACACAGCTAATGTTTACAGGGTGGTGCAGACTGCAGAATATGAGCATATGCTAATTAGCATGCATAGTGACTGCCGATGTTGTGTCTTCTAAAGCTGAGCCTCAAAGTTTTTTTTAATGTATTTTAAAACTCCACCTCTTTTCTTCATGAATAGAGACAATTTCCAGGTTCCTCATTACAATCACAGTAAGAATTGTGGGCTTTTGTACTATTTCTTTTACTCTATTTCTTTTGTCCCACCTTCCTCTTTGCCATCAACTTGGTCTCCAGAGTGCCATGTCCTTAGGGGCGAACATGCAGAGTTTGCTTTGGTGTTGCATGAGGCTTTGACACCCCTGCCCAGCACTGCATGTGAGACCAGAATAAAGCAAGCAAACAGCTTATCTAATACAAATAACCCTCAGCAAACTTCCTGGGCCTGTTCTCTTTTCTGTGGAAAAGGCAGCGCGGAGTCTGATCCCGTATGCTCTCATAGCAGTCTCAGCCACGTGACGCTCTTGGGACTTGCTCTGCTGGCAATCTGTGCATCTGCCAGCCCGCTCGGACTCCGCAGCCTGGAGAGCAGGAGCTCGGCTCACACAACGTGCAACAGATATAGGTAGACTTTGGGGAGAAACTACTCAAAGCGGAGGCAAGCATGGCACGCTGCTTTAGGGTCTTCCTCGGTATATCATTTTCAGAGGGTTTATATGGTTTTCACTTCCTCTTCTGTGGCTGCTCTGTGTTGTGCACCCAGCAGTGAAAGCGGCACTGCGGGGCACCCGCTGGCACTGCCGGCAGTATTGCCGGTGAGTGCTGGCCAAGGGCTTCAGCCAGCGTAAGGCTAGCTGGGGGTTGTGGTGGGCTTGGGAGTGCCAGCTGCCCTCGGTAGTGGAGGAGAGGAGGACTGGCGCTGCCAGGGGCCTGGGTGACAACAGCATTGGGGATTGAAATGTTCCTGTCCTGTCACTTACTTTTTTAATCCTTGTTTCGATCATGGTGATAGCTCAGCTGCCCCAGGGGTGCAGGGCTTGCTCTGGCCATGCCATGACCCTGAGCACTTGCTGTGGAGCTGGTGCTCACACCCCATAGGTCTGCTGTGGTTTGGTGGCTGGCACTGGGTCCCGAGCTTACATGTGGGGCCGGGGGATGGCACATGCTCGGGGCAGCAGCACCTGCCTTGTTGGGGTGGTTCAGGGGTGCAAGAGCCCCAGCAGTCCTTGGTGGGTTTATCCTGCCCACCTCCTGCCCCTGCGACACGGGGAAATGCTGTCCCTTGTTTTGGGTTTGGGGACTGGGGCTCACGGAGGGACAGTGTCTGGGTCAGGTGCAGCAGTGCTCAGGAGGCTGGGTCCCTGTCACCGGTAAAACCTAAGGCTTCTCCCATCAAGCTGTTTTTCCTTCCCTCGTATTTTCTGATGTCCTCTGACCCCGTATTACAGGACCACAGAGATAAAGCGCAGCCCATTGAGCAAACATGGCAGCTTCCTGCTCTGGAGGTACCGCGGCTCCTGGGGTAGGAGTGCTCATTAGAGGCCCTCTTATTACAGACACACCTTGGAAAGCTCCCTTCAACAGGGCTGGGAGGAGGAGGGTTATTAATTTGATTTTCATTCTTTGCCAGAGAGAAAGGTCCCAGGTGGCTTCAGGGAGTGAAGGCAAGTGGGGCGGCAGAGGAGGTGGCAGTGGGTGAAAAGCGGCCAGGAGGTGTGTGGGGTGTTGGGGGGCACGGGAGCTGCTGTCCGGCCATGTGAGCACCTCATGGGGTGCCCCAGAGTGGGGGGCACTGGGGGGCCAGCCTAGGCTGGGGATAGAGGGTCCATTTCGGCGCCCTGGCCCCCATCCGGCTCACCTGTGCAAACCACCCTGAGTGCCTGCCCCGTCTCCAGTAACAGACTGGAAATTGCCCAGCCCAGGCTGCCTTGTTCCACGGGCAGTGAGTCTGGGGCTGCTGGCTGGGGCTCTGGAGGACAGGCTCGGTGGAGCAGTGGCCCCAAGCCCATGCTGCTCACAGGGGCATGCCGTGGAGCTGCTCCTGTGGCCGCAGCCACGTGCACCGGCCTGCCGTGCTGGAGGGCACGGAGCGGTCAGCGGAGCAGGCGACGGCCAGGGCAGCAGCTGGGTAACGAGAGTGTCTGAAAAGGGACTTTGTTCCCCCTCTGTTGGTCACGTAGCCATGTGGGAACACTAGATTTATTCACCGGCAGTCCTATTGGCACATACCAGGCTTGACAACAGCTGGGAGATGTGTGGCTTGACCAAGAATAGCCTTGGGAGCTCGCTGCCGTGAGTCAGAGCTGTCTGGATCGGCTCCTGCCCTGGAGGCTGCCTCCCAGCGTAAGGGAGACGGCCGCTGCGGCTGGGGAGCACGCGAGGAGGGAGGCGCAGAGGGTGGTGGTGAGCTCCCTGTCCCATTAAATGCTAAACTGTAGATTGAGCCATAATAGCTCTTTCTGAAGTGGGTGGGTTCATGAAGAAAAGTACAGCATGCGGCGCTCTGCAGCTGACTGCTCACATGTAATTCCATGGGCTTGTCTACACTTGATAGCAACCTGTATTAAAGAAGGGTGTGATTTTGCAACTGGAAAACTCCATATTTAGGAATAACCAGGTTAAACCAAACAGAAGGAAGATACTCTTTTTCTGGAATTAGTGCTCCAAAGAAAGCGAAATAGTTCCACAAACCTCTTGTCTGAGAGGGAGACAAGGGGCAATGAGAGACGTCTGATCTCCTGCGTGCAAAACCCCAACAATTCTATTGCTTGTAAAACATCCACACTTCCCAACACTTTCTCCCTGAAGAGTGTTTATAGTTGGAGCAACATGTGCAAAACGGTTTGCTGGGATGTGGCTTCATAGCTGGGCACAGTGTGGGGTGCCTGATTTTTGCTTCCCTGTCGAGCAGCTGCTTTAAAGTTCTGGAGAAGTTCCAGAATTTGAAACCCTGACAGCCTTGTCAGGCAGAGCATCAGCTCACAGGCCGCCAAGAGGAATCTTGCCATTGGTCCAGGGCCATGCTGGTGGGTGAGTGTGGGTCTCTGAAGGGCTGCTTGGTAGACAGATCTCCCTCAAGGTGGCTGGCTCTCTGATGTGACAGTGGATGTGCACGGTCCTGTTTTAGGTGCCAAATCAAAACTTTTCATGAAAAAAATTCTCTCTTTTGGTCATCATTTACACTTTGCTTCCCAGCAAGAAGGCAGACAGTAAGAAGCTCAACTGCATGCTTATGTGTCTAGGTTTCTCTGAGTGGTGCTTAAGTGCTCCAACTGTTGATCTTGAGTATAAACCTGAAGCAAGATGCATCTTAGGTCCTGAACGTGTGCAGGCTTTTTTGGAAGTGCGTAGAGCCACAGAGCAGGTGCAGCAGCTCAGGTCTGTGTCCTGTCCTGATAGCGGCTGTTTGTTGGCTCAGTGCAGGGATTCGCGGTCCTTGCCCTCTGGAGATGGCAGGGCTGTGCAAGGACATCTCAGGCAGTGTAAGCTGATACTGACCCAGCATCTCCACTGACCTCTTAGCAGGTGAAGGAGGCCCTCAGACTGGCACCATGACAGAGTGCTTTGACTGCGACAACTGCAAGGAGTCCTTGTATGGGCGCAAGTACATCCAGATGGACAACGGCCCATACTGCATCCCCTGCTATGATGCCCACTTTGCCAACACCTGTGATGAGTGCAAAGAGCTGATCGGCCATGACTGCAGAGTGAGTATGGGACCCCGTGGCCGGGCAGGGCAGTTCCCTGGGGCGATCAGTCCCCTCCTCATCTCAGCTGTCCTCCCCAGGAGCTGTACTATGAGGATCGCCATTACCACGAGCACTGCTTTCGTTGCTTCCGCTGTGACCGTTCTCTGGCCGATGAGCCGTTCACCTGCCAAGGCGAGGAGCTGCTGTGCAATGACTGCTACTGCAGCGAGTTCTCCTCTAAATGCATTGCCTGCGAGAAGACAGTCATGCCAGGTAGGAGCGGGCAGACTCGAGCACTGCAGTTTGTTCCTGGTCCCAGCGGCGTCGGCCGGGGCTGCAGGGCCCAACACTAGGGCAGCAAGGAAGAGAGCTGAATTTCTGCTCTCCTGCCCCACTGCCACTGCATGGAGTGGGTCAGGCACCTTGCTTGTCTGGCAAGACAGCAGGATCCCGAGCTGCAGTCACCACAGCAGCTGTCTGTCTGTTCCGCTTTTTCCTGGGGAAGTGAGCTGGGGAGGAGATAACAAAGGGTTTCCTGGGCATTTTCTGGTGTGTGCTGACAAGAAGAGAGGGAATGACTGAAGGTGTGTGAGCGTCTCTGGAGATGGCCTGAGGCAAGGGAGTGTCTTTGCTTGGCCATTCTGGCACCATCTTCAGATGTAGGTTACAACAGGCGTCTCCGCCGCAGCCTGTGTGCCGGTGCTGGGGGCATGTTCCTGCAGCCCTCCCCTTGCGGCTATGGGGTGGGTCTGGGGCTCCCGTCTCCAGCTGCCTGCGGTCCCACGCTGCCATGGGGAGGGCAGGCACAGAGCCAGGTGTGCAGGACCGCAGTTTATCCTGCACAGCCTCCCGTGTCCCCTGTGTGTGCGTGTGCTGCTCACTCCTGTCACACTGTGAACGGCTCTCTCTGCAGGATCCCGTAAGCTGGAGTACAACGGACAAACCTGGCATGAGCATTGCTTCATATGCAGCAGCTGCCAGCAGCCCATCGGGTCACGATCCTTCATCCCAGACAAGAAGGATTATTACTGTGTCCCCTGTTATGAGAGCAAGTTCGCTCCTCGCTGCACTCGTTGCAAAAAGGTATGTCTGGCCTGACAGCCCAAAGCCCCTGAGTTCTCTGATCCAGGGACATGTTCCCCACTCCTGTCTGAGCCCCACCAGAGAAGGGTTCAGGCGCCAGCACCCCGGCTAGCCGCCGGTTGTGCGCTGCAGCCCATTTCCCCGTGCCCATGTCCCACCAGTGTGTGCTCTCTTCCCGCAGACCCTGACCAAGGGAGGAGTGACTTACCGGGACGAGCCATGGCACAAGGAGTGTTTCATCTGCACAGGCTGCAAGACCCCCCTGGCTGGCCAGCAGTTCACTTCCCAGGATGACAACCCGTACTGCATCAAGTGCTTTGGGAACCTCTATGCCAAGAAGTGCAGTGCCTGCACAAAGCCCATCACAGGTGAGCAGAATGGCTCTAGTTACAGGGTGCTTTTGCAGGGCAGGGCATGACCTACCTGCCCTGTTTCCAGACATGCGGTGACTTCTCTGGGTGAAGCTGCCCTCTCGAGTGCACGTGTGACCCAGGCCCGTATGATGCACGTCTCCACCATGCAGGCTTGCTCAAGTGTCTCCAGGCACTTCAGGCCTCCTGGGGACAAATGCTGGGGAGTGCAAGGTGCCCTCAGGCACGTCTCCCACAGAAACAACGGCAGCTGCTTTCCGAGGAACCCCATGAGAGAGGATCTCTTTGTTGCAGTGGTCCTAGGGCCACTTGTGTCCCTTCATCTGCATCTTTCAAAGCGGTAAACTGTGCCCCTTGGGAGGAATTCGTTCTGCCCAGGGGTAAAGGCTCCCAAAATGACCCCTCACAGCGTGATCTCATCTAGCTTGCCTTGTTTGAGGCTGGTTGCCACGTCCTGTGGAAAGATTGCTTACAGACAGGGAAAGCCAGATAGACTTCCAGCCATAGCTGGAGGAGCAACTGCTGCAGGGGAGTCTGGGCCTGTCATACTTGCCTAAGACAGGGGAAGCAGGGGGTCCTCTTCTGCAGAAGCCCCTGAGAGGGTCTGGCCTCCTCCCTGTCCTCCCCCGCTTGAACTTTCCCTTTGCAACTCATGTCTCTAGCTGCTGGGAAGGCAGGCAAAGCCATGAATCAGCTGGTGACTCAGAGGATGACTCTTGCTGAGGACAGGGCAGCTCCCGGGCAACCCCGCTTCCTGTCTGGTCCTTATCAGTTTGTCACAGTCCCAGGGAGAAGGGGGTCACAGCCCGCAAGTCCAACCACTGCCGGCAGAGGAAGGAAGCTGCCTGCAGAGCCTCTGCAGGAGCCCGGGCCTGGGCTGGTGGCAGGAGGGCTCTTCCCAGGATTTCACTAGCACTGTCCTTGGAAGGAGCTGCTCCAGGCAGTGCTGCCAGGAGCTCCCGACAGCCCCCTCGTTCGCTGTGATGGTGCAGCTCCGCTCCCTGCTCCTCTCTGGGGAGAAAATGGTGATTCTAGTCTGAGGATCTCAACCCGGCAAAATCTGGTGTGAAATCATTTTGGTCCTCTTCCCCCCTAAGAGTGGAGATTCGTATTTCAGATGTATTTGATAATGGCGGGTGTTTGGGTGCCACAGTGCAGCACTGCGTGTGAAGACCTGTCTCGGAGATGAACAGGCCAAGACTCGGTCTGTGTGGGAAGCTCGTCCCAGTTTCCCCAGGGGTTCTAACGCTGCACTCTGTCCCTCCCGTAGGCTTTGGCGGTGGTAAATACGTCTCCTTTGAGGACCGTCACTGGCACCATAATTGCTTTAACTGCGCCCGCTGCAACACCTCGCTGGTCGGGAAAGGCTTCATCCCTGACAACGATGAGATCCTTTGCCGCGACTGCAGCAGCGACCTATGAGCCTCCAAGGACACCGTGGGGCAGGGGCTTTCTCTATTCTTCAGGGTCTTTGTGCCAGATACCCCAACAACATTTCAGGGGCAGGGCACAAGGCACAAGAGATGGGGGCTGACCCCGAACCGCGGTGTGTTCCGGGGGTTCCTGTGCCCCTCCCTGAAGGCTAGAGTATGCTATGCTATGGCTCTGTGCAGAGTCAAAGCTAAATAAAGTTGAAAAAGGAGCTTCAAGACCCCCCCATTATTTACTCTTTCCTTTTGCTTCCTGTCTGACCAGGCACGAGCTGAGCCCAGGGCCCCAGATGAGCAAAGGGCAGCAGCAGCAGCTTCAGCGTTGGGCTGCTGGATCTGCACGCTGGCAGCATGTATTTGCTCCCCTTGGCACAGTGCTGACTTTTCTCTTTTCCCCATGTGCTTCCCTTGCTCTGTGTGATATAAGGCAGCAGCTCCTAGGCCATGCGGCTTGGCCGTGCTGGCCTGCATAGTGGATGGCTTTGCAGCACAGCCTTTTCCGTACATGCAGCTGGCCTGTGGCACTGCTCGACCCGGGCATGAAGGGCGCTCTCTGCCCCATTTGGGAGGTTTGGGGACACCAGGCTAGAGTATTGTCAGGAGAAGAGCATACGTCCTGCCAGATGGGATCCACCTCCAGATTTCTGTAGCCACCTCACCATTTGTGGGCCAGACCCTTTGCTCTGCACGTCTCCGTGGAGGTGCTTTCACTCAGATGTGGATGAGGAGCTCAAATCGCTCACAGGTACAGGGCGTTCTGCCCCCACCACCTCCCTGCCCCATTCCCGTCCATCTGTGCTGTGATCTCCCACGGCTGCCTCTGCAGTGTCTGAGCTGGAGCTGGTGGGTATTGGCCCGCTGGTGGTCCCCCTTGAGATGCGCCTGGCTGAGCCCCAGAGAAGAGCGTGCTGAAGGCTGAGGGCGCCGAGGGCTTTATTCCTGCTCCGTCCCTCTCATGGGGAACAACGGGACAGGGACTGCCTTACTGAGCCCAGCTGCGAGCAGCACAGGTAACACTGAAGACCTTCTGTTAATTCAGGGAGGGGAGCGTTGCCCACAGGCTGTGGCTGTGCTCGGTGGCTGCTGGGAACGCTGGAGGGGAGGGTCTGTGGGAGCGCAGGGCTCCAGCATGGAGGTCAGCCGAGGGGGCAGTCGGGGTGTCCACAACCTGCCAGGGCTGAGCGTCCCCCTGTGCGGTGGGCAGAGAGCGGTGGCTCTCCCAGCCACACTCATCCCTCACTGTGTCCCAAATGAGAAGCAAAGCAAAGGTGGCACCTGGGCTGCCCTGAGGAGGGGCTTTGCATCTCTCAAGTCCCTGTGTTGGCCCTAACTGTGCAAAATAAGACACCTTGAGCCATGCCAGACTCACACGAGGGCTTGAGCCATCCTTGCCCGATAGCTGAGCTGGCCTGGGCCCCGCTGAGGCCCCTCTGCAGTGGGATGCTCATGCCTGCCTTGTCTCTGCATCCCTTTTGCTTCTGTCTTGCTGGGGCACTTATGCTGGCCCTGCTTTCCTGCTTAGGCAGCCACGTGCTTTTCTCAAAGCATCTTCTTGTGGTTTTTTTTCATTTTGTACTCTTTTGTCATGAATATCTGTCATTTTGTAACCAACTGCAGGATGAAGGGGCTAGCCCCCCGCCCCAGGCTTCACTTAGGAACAGAAAATGTTATGCATGTTGAAGTGTTATTAACTCTGTATTCAGATCCTTGTTGAACCCTTGTTTGAAAGCTTTGATGCAGGCAAATCAGAGTTTGTGTGTTTGCTATTCTGAGGAGCTTGGAGCAGTCTCTAGAAGGAAGTGTCCTAAACCTCAGCCTGTGTATTTCCTACGGCTTTATATAATAAACCGTTTTAGTGATGCTTGCTCTCATGTGTTTCTCAAACAGCAGGCACAGGGCAAAGCGCTGTCAGTGTTGCAGCTCTGTGCTCAGCCTTGCCCCTAACCCCATACTGGGGACGGCTGATCCCCCCAGTGCTCATGCCTCCCCCTCCCCAAACCACATGCCCAGCATCAGCTGTACCAGTCCTGTGGGTTATGGCAGAGGAACAGCAGCTCCCTCCTCCTGCTGTGGGGCTGCAGTGGGTTCCTGGTGCCAGGGCTGCCTGTCTGTCCGTGCCTGCTGTCTGTCCGGGCAGGCTGTTCTGCAGGATGGGCCTGAGCAGGACTCAGCCAGTGCTGGTGCTGCACGGGCACGATGCCTCCAGGTTGGGCTCAGCAGCAGCCAGGATGCTGCACTGCCACGGGAGCTGGTCTGGATCGCTGCGATACCGAATAGTATCCCGCTGTGCAGACAAGCTTCCTTCCCTCTGCGATACGTACTCCCCAGTCCACACACGTTTGGTGGGGGAGTTGCTGTCATCTCCACTCAGGGTAACAGTGGTCTCCTTCTGGCAGCCTTCCCTGAAGCGGTGCGTGCTCATTACTCACTTTTATCAGCTGGGGAGCCATTTATTCCCCTAACATCTGAAACTATTTTCTACAGATTCCTTTACATTTACTAACAGCTGCCCTGACTTCCTCTGGGCTTGCCTGCCCCAGCCCCCAGCACCCTGCTCCGTTCCCCCTGCACGGTGGCTTGGCTCCTGCGGGTGCTGCTCAGGCAGCACAACAGGCACAGCCCGTGGGGCCCATGTGGGCCACAGCACTGGCTCTGTGCATGCACGTTCCTGGCTCCTTCAAAGGCTCCTGCTCTGGCAGCTAGTGGGGTTTTTAAAGTAAGATTTTTGTTGCTGTTGCTGCCCTGTGACCTGCGCTGGGCTCTGGTTTTGCTGCTGCTCAGCCTCAAAGGGTGAGCGAGCAGCTCCAGGCCGGGAGGTTTCCAGCTGAGCCCGTCCTCCAGCAGGAGCACCACAAGCCCTTGTTTCTGCAGCGCTGTTTCCAGGGATTAACCACAAAAGGTTTCTGTACAAAGGGCCCCCGGGCTCCTCTTTCAGTCAGCCTCAAGAGCCTCACGTTTTTAGCCAAAAAAGGAAATGACCCAGCTGCACGTAGCACTGGAACATCTGGATTTTATCCCTGTCATGAATGGGTCATGGCTATGCACGGCCCAGTGCCTGATTTACGGGAGGGGGAGGGTGATGTCATGTACAAACATCCCCCGAGACTCCCAGAGTGTGGGTCTAAAACAGTCATGAAAATATTATTAAGCACAGGCGAACAGTGCAGGGGGGAGGGCAGGGCCAGGGCTGCTGCACGGGATGAGGTGGGAGCAGGGAAACTCGCTGGGACTCCAGGGCAGCATTGGGGGTGTAGAAAGCGGCCCCGGCATTAACCAAATGTGCCCAAGCTGCACTCGCCTGCACCGCCAGCATGGGATCAGGGACTGTGTTTGCAGCCTGGATGGGCAGAGCCAGGTCCGAGCCACTGCCTACCCTGGCCCCAGCGAGGTGTCCCAAAAGAGCTGCTTGCTCTGGGCCAGGGCAAGTGCTGGGGTGAGAGCAGGGCCCTGCCATGGGCTGGCTCGTGCAGCTGCAGGGCTTGGGCAGGGATGGGGACAGGCACAGGGACATGATGCTCCCCAGTGCCTGGAAGCAGCCTTGTGTCATGGCCCAGGGCACCAGAAGCAGCTTAGCTCAGCAGTGACGATGGCTGCTCGCTGCTGGCCGTGCAGCGGTGGCTGTGCTGGGCATGTGCCCGCAGTGTGCTTCTTCCCCTGGAGATGGACATGGTGCTCCTGGCTTGGGCTCGCCGCAGGCAGTGGTTTCACTTCCCAGGGGTTTGTTCTCTTTCCAGCCAGAGTTTCCCCCAGAGAAGAGCTGAGCCACTGGTGTGTTGGATATGGTCTGCGTGGCAGTGACATGTGCTGATGTCCCAGAGCTGATGGGAGCTGCACGGCTGGGGAGCGAGCTCTGCCTGCTCCTGCCTGCGGTTGGGCAGGAGGGAAGGGCTAATTTCAGCTCCCAGCTGCCTGCTGGTATTTGCCCCTTTTCCAGCTGTAGCTGCACACAGGTTCAGACAGCGTGTCAGATTACTGTGCCGGTAATGCCTTGTCTGAGCTCCCCAAACTGAGCACGGACCTGCCTTGGCTGCTCCTGCATCCCTCCAGGTGACCAGTCAGGAGGCTGCACCGGTGCTGGGTGAAGCTGGCGGCTCGGGCTTGGCCCCACACTGGTAACAGGCAGGTCTCCAGGGCAATCGCTGCAGGTCCCAGGGCTGGTGGAGAGCCAGTGTTAAAGGGTGAATAGCTCTCCTTTCTCTCTAGCGTTAGGAGGTAGGGATGTGGTTATAGCCAGGCTGAACCCTGCAGGCATCCTGTAAATACTCCCACAGGTCTTTTTTATTGTCCCTTTGTCCCCACCCTGCCAGGGCAGCGCCTAGTGAAGGTCCTGGGGAGGTGGGGAAGGAGCAGTAGCTCAGCACAAGTAGGTTTGCTCCCATCATCCCACCTTTCCTTCCAGGAAAACAGTGCGATGTCCCTCCCTGGTCTGTCCCGCAGCCTCGAGCACAAAGGCTGCTGCTGCGGCACATGGCACTGAGGGGCTGCAGGGGCTGCGCTGCTGCCCTGGGACAGAACGGCACCTCCTGGAACAACCTTCTCCCACCGGAGCAAACCTTCTCCCAGGTGCACTGCCATTCATGGGGTGAGGAGGAGGGAGGCCACGCAGGGGCTGCTCTTGTCCCACCTTGACCCTCCTAATGCCAGCAGCCCAAAATAAAGAGGCCATGTGGCTGGATGGGACATTGCTAAATTTCAACTCCTTCCCTTTCCAGGGATGAAGTTTCATGCAAAGGGAAATGGAAGAACACTAAGTTCAGAATCTTATCTCCATTTTTATTTTTAGACAGGCATTCATGAGGAAGAAATGACGTACTTTAGGGCAGCCTGTAGTGCAAGAGAGTAATTAAAGACAATATTCTTACCTTCAGTATCATTCTCTCCTCGGTGAATTGGCTGTTCCCAGGGCAAGATCATGTTTGTCTGCCATAATTAAGCCAAATTTTTTTGTTGTTGCTTTTGGCTTAAAGTAATTTATCATGCATGGTAGAAAAATATGAATAATTTATTTGTGAGTTAAAATTTAATTATAGCTTTGCATTTGGCAAAGTGGGGGCAAAGCACTGGCATGATCGCTCCTTGGCATTTAGGGTGGATCTGAAGAAGGCAATTAAAATCCAAGTGAAAGTGGAAGGTTGCAGCCACGGTTTCTGTGGGAGGACTTCCACCAGGATCGTGTCACTCAAACACAGTCATGTTGTTGAAAGCCTGTCAGGCAACAAAAGTCTGCACTTCCCAGGTACCAAGGGCAACAGCTCTGACCCATGAGAGACAGAGTGAGGGCTGCATACCAGATCCTACATGCTTATTTCTTTCAGGCATGTTCCAGTTTGGACTCTGATTCATGACCGTGTAACGCTGCTGGAACCTGTCAACTCTGCCAGCCGCTGGCATCCCACCTGTGTGGGATGGGGAGGGTTTTCCCCCCCAGCTGCAGGGGCGCTGGGGCTCGTACCGGGGTGGGTGCACGGTGCCAGCCGTGAGGCCAGGAGCTCTGCCTGGGCGGCTGTGATGAGCACAGGTGACAGGGATACCTGGCGGTGCCTGGGCATTCCGTCCCTGCCCTGCATTCAGCCCTTACCTCAAGCCCAGCTGCAGGAGGTGATTTTACAAGCCGTGTGCTACGGATAACAACTGTGTCTGGGCTAAGCGACAATGCCTGTGAGACCCCGTCTGTCCTGCTTCCTGGGGCTGAAGAGTTTTCTCAGGAAGACAAGGTGGAGGCAGGCTTGCAGGTAGCCCAGACTCACTGCACGCTCTGCCTTGTCTCAGCACACAGTGCTACGTGGGCTGGACACCCGTGCTGCCCACCCAGTCCCTGGGCAAGCCCTGAGGAGCAGTGGTCCCCAAGAGGCAGGCCTGCTGGGGTCCTGATGCTGCATGAAGACTGCCTTCTGCTTCCAGACAGGTCCTGGAATGTGCGGGGTGAATGTTTACTTAAGCAAGCTCACAATGATTTTCATAAGGGTAATTAAAGCCATGACATTTTCTAAGTACTTCTTCCTGTTTTCTCTGTCCTTGTTGCGCATGTTCTGCAGCAATGTGGCGGCAGAGAGGAAGAGCGCGTATATGCAGAGGGCAGCGTGTGGGTGCATGGCTGAAGGACGCTGTGCGGGGTGGAGTTGCTGTGTGGCTGTGGGAGGGGGTGTTGTCTGCATGCCCTGCGCTTGCACAGGGGGTATGAGCGACTTTTGGAGTAGTTGTCTATGGTTAGGAGGATTTCAGGCAAGTGGGCTACCAGGCTGGATGCTGTGCTGAGTTTCTGGGAGATGCCAAGGCTGTTTCAGAGTGCACGCAGCTGCATTTGTGCACACACAATACTACGGAAAGCAGCCGTGCTAGCAGTGTTTGGAACAGGACTTTTGGATATCTATTTAGCTTTCCCCTCCTCCATTTCCCTCTCTCCCACCTTCTGACACCAGCCCAGCCCCTTCCCACCCCTCAAAATTGCCCTGAGGCTGCTGCCTGCTGAGGTGGGAATGGTTTCACAAGTGTCTCCTGCTTTTAACTTTGCCTTCTCCACTTTGCTGTTGCTTCTCGAGAATGGTCATTGTGCCTCCAAGGCTGGGGTCAGTCCTGATCCCAAATCCAACACCAGCATCTCGGGGCAGTCTGTGCCACCAAATACAGTCAGCGCTGGGGAGAGCCACGGGCAGGCCTGGAGGGGCTTGGGAGGCAGCCACCGGGAGGGCTCCTGCCTGCAGAAACCCCCCGGGTGCTGCACCCAGCGGGGCTGGGCTGGGCTGCTGCAGTGCCAGGGTCCAGCTGCTGCCACGGAGGGACAGGCAGGACTCCTGGCAGGCAGGCAGAGCTGTGCAGCATCGCAGCTCTCCTGGGCACGAGGCTTTCCCTCCTCTCCCGGCAGTGACTGCCACACACCCACCCCGGCTCTCTGCGCAGCCTGGACAGCATGGAGCCCAGCTGCTCTGCATAAAACAGCATTTTCTTGGTGACTGCTAACTATTTGAGTATAATTTAAGCTAATGGCCTCATACAACACAACATTCTCCTTCACTCTGATTTACTAGACTAGGAAGCGTAAGCAGTCGCCATGGTGGCAACCCTTTCCTCTGCTGAAAGCCGTTTGCAGAGGGCCTTGTGCGTACAGCCAGCCCCATGTGCGGGGATCCAGCCCCGCTCCTGGCCACGGGGGTCTGCCGGCCCCTTGCTGGGGTTCCCTCTCCAGCTCCTTTTCTCTCTTGCCTGTCAGAGTTGCGTCCCCTCCTGCAGAGAGGGCAGATCCAGAGCCTGGCCCTGGGCTGGAGTGCAGGGGGCACCCAGGAGGTGAGGGGGGCCACTGCTGCCACGCCTGCCACCAGTCCCCTGCTCCCAGGCTGACACACGCAGGCTCTCGGCAAGACACCCTCTCCCCCAGCCACTGTCCCAGGGAGCCGTGCTCTGCGGCAGAGGGGTCCAGCGGTGGAGCACGGCCCACGCACCCCCGGATGGGTCTCCGGGGTCCTGGCCAGCGTGTCCCTGTGGCCTCAGCAGCAAGGGGCATGCGGTGTGCTGCCAGGCGTGTGCCAGAGTAGGGCATCGAGCCTGTTAATAACAGCACTGGTGGAAACGGTGGAAAACGGGGTGCTGGGGAGCTTTGCAAGCCCCTCTGCGGGCTCCAGTGCCCAGATTCTGTCCAGGTCATGCTGTCGGCACCTTTGGTTTTGTCGTTGCTTTTCTGGCACTTGCGCAATGATCTGTCTCTCCCTGGCAACGGAATGACTAAATAGCTGCTCACAGCTGAGGCACTGGGGAGCTGAGACCACAGAAACGCCAGGGACCTGCTCCAAGGGGACTCCAGCTCCTCAGGCCTCCTCTGACATGGGCTTCAGCCTGAGCCCTGCCTCCCCCGCCCCGACCCTGCCGGCATGGCTGCAGTGTGCTGGGTGGGTACCCCTGTGGTCTTCAGGCCTGGGATTTCCTCCAGCAGTGGCTCTTGGCACTGAAACACCTCTCCCGCTGGCCTCAGCCCCTGCTGCTGTTTTTTTGAGCGGTCAGATGGGACAGAAAACAGCAAGCTGTTCCTTTGGGTGTACTGTCAGGTTAGCAGCCTTCCTGTGCCTTACCACTGCGCCTAAAACTGCAGTGCAGGTTACTTGTGTGAAGGAACAAACGCTGACGGCAGAAATCCCTTCCCTCTGGCTCCCCATCAGCAGAGGAAGTGCCGGGGCCGCTATCGGATCTCTGCGGGCTTCTCTGCAGCCCTGTGGCATCTGTGCAGAGGTGGCACATGTCACCACCATGGCCGGGTGACAGCACGGCCATGCGAGGGCCACCAGCGCCCGCTCGTCACCCCGCACCGCGGCTCTGCCCGGGCAGCTCCCGTGGCACCGGGCCAGTTTTTCACGCGCAGGTGGACGCCCCCAAAGCCTCCCGCTCCGGAGGGTTTCGCTCGCCGTGCTGGCAGGGACCTGCGCCCGGCCTGCAGCGCCGGGGCCAGGGGCTGAGACCGCGGGACGAGCCGGCAGCACAGCCCGGCCGCGGCAGCGAGCCGGGCCCGGGACGGGCGGTGATGCCCGGGGCTCGTCGTGAGGGTGCCCGGAGGAACCGAGAGGAACCGGCCCGGTCCCGCCCGGGGAACGGGCACCCGTCGGCCTGAGGTGGCTCCGGGCCGCAGGGGCACGGCCGGGCCGGAGCCGCCTCCTGCCGGCGGCCTC
>JAYKAV010002766.1:3447695-3465343 GCA_035582835.1 Phoebastria nigripes | reverse complement strand
GGGGCTGCCCCCGCCCCGCTCCGCCCCGCTAGCACCGCGGCCGAGCGCCGCCGCCAGGCCGGAACCTCCGCGCCGGGCGCGGGGGGGCCGGAGCCTTCCCGCGGGACACAGGCCGGGCCGGAACCTTCCGACGGGGCGCAGGCGGGACCGGAAGGGGGCAGCGGCGGCTTCCGGGCGGGCGCGGGAGGATGGAGACCATCCTGGAGCAGCAGCGCCGTTACCACGAGGAGCGGGAGCGGCTCATGGACGTGATGGTGAAGGAGATGCTCACTAAGAAGTCCACGGTGCGTCCGGGGCCGCGGGGATGGGGGGCGGTCGGTCGGTCGCGGCCCACGCTCGCACTAACCCTGCGCCTCTCCCCGCAGCTCCGCGACCAGATCAACTCGGACCACCGGACGCGGGCCATGCAGGACGTGAGTGCGCCGGGGCCGGGGGCGGGCGGCGGCCCCGGCAGGCCTGGGGTGGGCTCCGATGGCGGCCCCGGGAGCAGCGCGGGGCAGGCCGGGCCTCTGGCTAGTGCTGCCAGAGCGCCCGGGAACGAGCGGGTCTTGTCCGTGGTAACGTTCTCTGTGGCATTCGGGGCTTTCTTTTGTTTTGTAGAGGTACATGGAAGTGAGCGGCAACCTGAGAGACTTGTATGACGACAAGGACGGGTAAGTGCACAGCTCATCTGGTGTGCGTGCACCTGAGCGTCTGCTGAATGTGTTTTGCAGATGAAGAACTTGGGGGCTCTTTTAAGTCAATTGTAAATATATGAGGAGTCATGCTGGTATGTGAGACCAGGAATCAAGTTTTGGAGACTAAACCTGCTAGAGCAGGACCCAGATTGCACATTGGATACGTACATGCTGTATATACGCATTTTGTTATTTTCTTGGTTTAAGTCATGGGGGGAGGCCGTGAGTTGCCTTGAAGGTTTTTAAGTGGAGACTACAGCATGTTCAGTGGGAGATGTGACCCGGAGCCTCAAACCGTAAGCCTGGCGGACTGTGAGATCTGATGTGACTTTCTGAGGTTTGCAGTCAGACTTATTGGAGCTCTGTGTGATCAAAATGTAGCGCTGGACCTGGAAAAAGATTGTATCAGTGTCAACGTGTTTTCCTTTCCACTTGTAATCTGTCCTTTTTCATGAACTCATAGCTTACGGAAGGAAGAACTCAGTGCCATTTCAGGGCCAAATGAATTTGCAGAATTCTACAACAGACTGAAACAAATTAAGGAATTTCACCGGAAGCACCCAAATGAGGTAAGTAGTTATCTGCATCATAAGAATAGGTGATTTGTGGTCTGTTGAACCTCATCCCTACAATAAACAGACTTTTTTTTTTCCCAGCTTAATTGCCTTAATATACAAGTATTAAGTGCACTAAAATGTCACTTGAGAAAAGAAGATGTTCAAGGTTAGGTAGTGCTTCAGAGGCAGCATGTAAGCTCCCGTGAGAGCGGTGTGAATAGGAGAAGATGCAAGATGCTAACAGTGTTCTCTGCTTGCTGTGTGTAGCTCAGGAATGTTCTGCTGCTGAGCTGGTGTTTGGTCTTGTCAGACTTTTTTTCTTTGTGCAAAAGTAATGGTGAAGAAATGCTTTGGATACTTTTTCAGTTAGCATTTTTATTGTTTGCAACCTATTGTGATTTTATATTCATTATTCTGGGACATGACGTGAAGTAATCATTTTTTCTGTAACTTCTGTGTGTTCTTGAAGATCTGTGTTCCAATGTCAGTGGAGTTTGAGGAACTGTTGAAGGCCAGAGACAACCCGAGTGAAGAAGCTCAAAGTAAGTTTGTAGTTCTTCTCTGAGGCCAGTTTAAGTGAAAATATGGTGCTTGCTTGAGAGGCGTTATTTAATGAGTTGTTTGAGCTGTTTTGCATGTTTCAGAGTTCCACCCCCCCTTTTACTAAATGACTTCTGAAAATTGTTCTTTTGTCATTTAAATTCTTCTGAACTGCAGCCCCCTGGAGTATTCCACAGTAGTGGTGCTCCTCTTGAGGACTGTTCTAGTGTGCTTGCACAGAGAAGCAGTCAGGTGTCTGATCAATGAGTATCCCACTTGCATTGTAAACATCGTCCTTAAGCATAAATGAGTCCACAGTTAATCCTTTTCAAGTTCTAAAACATATGTATAATCAGTAGGGAAGATTAAGCTCGTAATAAAGCTCTTCATGATCTTTCCTACAGATCTGGTGGAGTTCACAGATGAGGAAGGGTATGGACGATACTTAGATCTGCATGATTGTTATCTCAAGTACATTAATCTAAAATCATCCGAGGTAGGTGGCTGCATGTGTCTGGGCAACTTCAGTGCTTAAGGCCGAGGGGTTTTTCTTTGCTTGGTTCATGGTTATTTGTTGTTGTTGTGGTTTGTTTGTTTTTTTTTTCTTATGTAAATAAGTTTATTTCCAAATAGCTATTTCAAAGTCACTTTGTTGCACATACATCTTGACAGATTTGAATTCTGAATGCTGCTTCATGACTCTCCTTTTGTTCTCTTCAGTTGATATCTCTCTATCGTTAATGATGGCCTTGTAAAAAGCCTCTGTTTTCTGCTGCCAAGTACTGATAGGTGTCTAAGGCAATGTGTTAGTGCACAGAGAACCCCGGGCCTCTGCAGTCCAGAATAATGGCATGAGCTAGTGCTTTTCTTCTGGTCTGGTAACTGGAAAATGGATGTTAATTTGGCCGCATGCGTATAAAGTCTGACTCAAACTTCTTTGTTCTTAGAAATTGGATTATATTACTTACTTATCCACATTTGACCAACTCTTCGATATTCCCAAGGAGAGAAAAAATGCTGAATATAAGAGGTGAGCCTTTTTGCCTACCTGCTTCTTTTATGACAGTTGATGAGAAGGAATTTGCTTCTTAAGTGTACAGCTGCTAAGAATATAATTAACAGTCAAACTTAACTCATGTAAATTGGGTCACTGAGCTATAGTAACTCAGTCGTGTGTCTGAGCCCTGAGAAAACATGCAGCGCAGCAAAAATGTTGAAAGCCACATTCTATGCTGTGGAAGGACCTTACTTTATCCTTGTAACTTCAGCATCTAGAAATTGCGTGTTGAAAACTGTCATAATCTTGATGACTTCCTTTTGGAGTACTAGAGGATAATTACTTTCCAAAGATGTGGTTAGAGAAATATGTTAGAGGTTGACACTGAATTACCTGTGCTTGTGATTACTCTGCCAGGTACCTTGAAATGCTTCTTGAGTACCTACAGGATTACACAGATCGAGTGAAACCATTACTGGACCAGAATGAACTTTTTGGGAAAATTCAGACTGAGTTTGAGAAGAAATGGGAAAATGGAACGTTCCCTGGCTGGCCGGTGAGCAGTTGTTAAGCCCATGTGAATGCTACTGTATTTGTGATAGGTTTTCTGTGAATCACGTGTGTAAAATCATCACTGAGGTTAAGTCTAATAGCAAGGTGTGTAGTTGTGTATCATAAAGATGCAATTTAATACTAACTTGAATTTGAAAACCAACGTAAGCGGTTTGAAACGAACCTTTTTTAAGGTTTGCTTGTGTTGTATCTTTTCTGTTGTTCCATTGCTCAATACTTAGTGAGAGAATTTTTCTCTGTGAAATGAACTGCTTTTCTTGAGGTTAGAATATTATATTGCATGAAGTGCTGTAGGATGTCACAAAGATCTTGCATGTGATTTTTCTTGGCAGAAAGAGACCAGCAGTGCACTCACTCATGCTGGAGCCCACCTGGATCTCTCAGCATTTTCCTCTTGGGAGGTATGTTTTAAGTGCTCTGCACTTAGTGCTAAATTTTGAGCAGGTAGAAGCTTAGTCATTTTGTTTCTTTTCATAATTTTACTTGCTGCACTTTTGCTTCTGGCTCTGTGCTCTCTGAATAAAACTTTGATTATGCTGATGACTTAATTTCTCCCATTAGGGGGATGTAACTTGAAAGATCTGGTTAGATTTGTCACATTCCTCAGTTTTCCATGAGGAGTGATGCACTCTTGACAGTCCTTTCTTGAATGCTGTTCATTGTTTGTTGTTTGTTTTTTGTTTTTAATGAGTTAGAATGGACATACATCCATATTGTATTTGTTTAATAGCTTCTCTCTTATTGTAATTTACTTTAATTGAACAGGAATTGGCCTCCCTGGGACTGGACAGATTAAAATCAGCTTTACTGGCCCTGGGACTAAAATGTGGCGGGTAAGGTGCAGTCTTTTTGTAGTTACTTTTCAGTTTTTGAGGTCTTCCTGTCCTGCATTCCTTTATGGGATACTTGTTTTGTCGTCTCTGTTGTACAAGAATTATTTTAATGATGTTTGAAAGACAAAACATTGAGAACCAATTGGGGGATACTGTGGTCTACTGTTTTGAAAAGTGTCCTGTACTGAAGTCTCTTGTATAGAAGAATTTGGAATGAAGGAATGAAGACAAAGATAATAGGAATTCTCATGATCTCTTAAAAGCTGAATTTAGAATTTTGTTGCATGAATTCAAATAGTTCTCGGGAAATGTAAAACTATGGTTTGGACTCGGTCTCCTCCCTGCTTCTCCACAGGACTCTGGAAGAGCGTGCTCAGAGACTTTTTAGCACTAAAGGCAAATCCCTAGAAGCACTTGATCCTTCCTTATTTGCTAAGAATCCGAAGACAAAAGGAAGCAAAAGGTGAGTTCCTAAAGGTCATTCTCAGGTTGGTGTTGTTCTCTTCACTTGGATGAGAAGTATTCTGTAGACAGCGCTCTTGTATAGTTGTGACAGAGAGATTCTTGGAGTATTAGAAGCTTTTCGTGTTGGACCAAATAGTCCTGAACCAAATGGAAGATATCAGAACTGAATGGTTTGTGTGCAGTTTAGTTTACACGAGCTGTTTGGTACTTGTTTCTGTTTTCTTGCTGCATACAAGTCAAATGTGTCTTTTGGAGTTCAGTGTACACATGATGTTTGCAGTTCTGGAATGGACCTCATAAAGTTTCTTTATCTATTTCCAGAGACACTGAAAGAAATAAAGATCTTGCATTCCTGGAAGCCCAGATTTATGAGTATGTAGAAGTTCTTGGGGTAAGGGTTTTATTTTGTCTTTGAGCTTTTTATTTCAGAGCTGTCAGATAGTGACTGGAAGATCATCCACATCTTTACCCAGTGCTTTCATAGACAGCATGCCCAGAAGAGTTATTTTCATGTCCAGAGTCATAATGTTTTAAAGTGTGTGTTAGCAGATAGCTTTTTCTGTCAGTAAGTAGAATATGATGGATTACACTTATATTTCCATTAGCTAATTATTTGGCAGGCTTTTGTGAACAGACCCAGATACAGAGGCTACATGTTCCCTTTGGGAAGCCTGTCTTTTCTTCTTTTTTTTCTTTTCTTCTAGGCACCACATCAATGTAGATAATTTCTATTTTATGCCTAAGTCACAGGGTATTGCAAACCTTTACTTGTTCTGCCTTGACGCTTGCCTTAACTCCTTGCTTCAGTTTGGGGCGATTGCTTTTAGCAGGGTGGCTGTTGCTGTTAGCTTGTCATCTTGGAATTGCTAATGGTAGTACAAGTTTTTCATTCTTTGGAAGTAGGAAATGTTATGCTAAATAAAATGAGAGTTCTCTGTTTCATACTGGTCTTCCATTCCCCTCCCTCTGTGCATTGAGGAAGTGTTTCACGCTGCAAGAGTTTGCCCTTATTTTGTTGCTGTCATGTTGTGTGAACAATTCCTTCTCTTTTCTCACACTCTAGGAACAGAGACACCTCACTCACGAGAATGTGCAGCGTAAGCAAGCACGGACAGGGGAAGAGAGGGAGGAGGAGGAGGAAGAGCAGATCAGTGAGAGTGAGAGTGAAGATGAAGAAAATGAAATCATTTATAATCCTAAAAATCTGCCTCTTGGTTGGGATGGCAAGGTAACTGAGATAGTCAGGTCTGGAAAAGTGGGAGATGTCACTGACTCCACACTACTCTTCCGTTTGAACCTGCCTTGCCATTTGGCCTAATCTTTGTTTCTCTTTGCTTGTCAGCCAATCCCATACTGGTTATATAAATTACATGGTTTAAACATCAACTACAATTGTGAGATTTGTGGTAACTACACCTACCGAGGGCCCAAAGCTTTTCAGCGTCACTTTGCAGTAAGTAATGTTTTGCTACAAAAACATTAGTACTATGTTCAGATAATCTTTATAAGTAAATAGTAAATCACTGGAGTGCCCGAGTGGCACTTCTTCACTTCTAAAATGTTGGTCCAGTTCGATGCTGCAGGGCCATGCGATTGGAACTATAAATTATGTAGGGCGTACTAAGATCTCTTCGGCAAATTTCTGTACGGTCCCTTCTTGGTTGAACACTAACTCTAGTATCCAGGTCTGATTGGTGCAGAGTGCCTGTTGACTGCCAGTGTATTGTTACTGTCTAAAATACAGAAAAAATATTTTTATAGAGGTTTTTAGGACTGGTAGATTTGTATTTTGGTAGTATTTGTTTCACCCTGTCCAGATGTTAGTACGTCTTTTAGTCTTTGGCATTGCGGGTGAAGTGGCATTCCCTCTCATACACTGACCTCTTGCCTCTTCTCCCCAGGAGTGGCGACATGCTCACGGGATGAGATGCCTGGGCATTCCCAACACTGCACATTTTGCCAATGTCACACAGATTGAGGATGCAGTCTCATGTAAGTAGTGATGGCAGAACAGGGAACATGTGGCATAAGAATGCTCATATTAGCCCGCGCCAAAAATTTGTCTTACCCTATGACCAGAGGCTAGTTTCGGCAAAGAGGGTAAGAAACATGGTGCATGTGGGATGGTCTTTCCTTGGACCATCCCTCCCAGCTCTTAAAAGGAGAGTGACTTTTTTTCTTTGTTGGATACCTGCAGGAGTAGATGCTTGCTGGGATTGCCAGCGAAGTGTTCATTTGTTGCCAGCTGTTTTGTCTGTGGTGCTTTGCGTATGAAATCTCAGCCAAGTGCAATAAGCCACCATTTCTTTAGGCAGAGTGTGGCTACATCATCCCATGTAACTCTTACTTAATTGATGTTCGTCAACATCTTCATGGGTAAGCCAGAAAAACCTTCAGAAATGGTAGAGGCAACAGGCAGATTTTGAAAGCCTGCATTACTTAGGACTTACAGTGATTATAATTTAATGCGGCTAATATGTGCTGATGTTTTGAGGAGGCTACCTCATGCAGAGGTTGTTTCTTGAATCTGCCCTGCTTAGGTTAACAGGTACAGGTTATGGTTCCTGGAGGTAAATTAATTCTTGCCTAGAAGAAACCAAACAGGTAAAGCCTTGATTTCCCAAACAAGCTATTATTACCTTTGGAGCTGTATCTCTGAAGTAGTGTTTTTGGACCTTTGTCTCTTGTGTCCCATCCTGAATGATCACTTTAAAGCCTTGTTTGCTTTAGTTCTTGTGCCTTTCAGTAAACTGTACAGGGGAATGATACATTTGTAATGGATATTAGATACATTCCTGGACTGCTGAAGTGACAGTGTTTTAAAAGAGGGGGGGGGGGGGGGAAAGCTCATGTGTATATTTTACTAGATTAAAAACTAGTATCTCAAGGGAAATGGCATCAGATCCTGTATGACTTTGTATTTACAGTGTGGGCAAAGCTGAAACAACAGAAGGCTTCGGAGAGATGGCAGCCCGATACAGAGGTGAGATGTTACAGAGGCATTTGGATGTCTCTAGTCCTGTGTACGTGGGAACTCCACATTTACCTTGCATGAACCATCTGGCTCTGTCAAAAGAATTTCTAAGAGTCCCCTGCATGCTGGAGAGATAAGCAGGAACCTACGCTGCTGGTTGCACAGCTCCTGTTAGTGGTGATGTATGAAAAGCACTTCTTGTGCTGTATTGGAAAGTAGTTCTGATAGGACAGACTCAGCCCCTAGTGTAAGAATCTTTTAATACAGTGCTTTACAGTACCAATGTCATCTTTGCTTTGTGAGAAGAAAAAGGAACTGTTATGAGCAGTGTGTTCACTTACACTAGTGCCTTTTCTTAAACTTCTGTCTCAAACCAGTTTTCAACAGTGTGCAGGGCAACTATGGGAAATACAGCCTGTAGTACAGCTTGTAATTATTCTGACTCTGGATAAGCTCCTTTCATGGAGCCTGCTGGTAGATCCACTGCATACCTTCGTGTAGAGAGATTCTTGGCAGGGTGGTCGTGTTCAGTAGGTGCTGCTGGAGCTAAAGTTCAAATGCTGTAGTACAACCCGAGTCAGGCTGTGTCCAAGTGTCTCCAAACTGTTCATTCCATTCTAGGAGGAATACGAGGATTCTAGTGGGAATGTGGTGAATAAAAAGACCTATGAAGACTTGAAACGTCAAGGGCTGCTGTAGCTTTTCCCAAGTGAAGGATTTCACATCTGAAAAGCAAGTGGAGATGTGTCATCAGCAGCTCTGACTCTTCTTCAGTTTCTGGATTTTCTATGTGCATGAATATAGATTTCAAGGATACTTTATAGAATCACTTTCTAGTAAGCCCCTTGTGAAAAGCAGACTTGTGATGTTATTTTATATTAAAAAAAAAACAAACTTGAAAAATAAACTGGTTTTAATTTAGGAAGTGCTGAGAAACTTGTCTCCTTTCGTATGCTGGAAGGAAGAGATTTGATTACGGTATTTTTAAAATGCTTTTTATGCAGTTTGAATTGTCAGAAACAATTGCTTCTCTCTTATTCCTGTTCTGATGGAAATTTTTATGATGAGGATTGACTTTCTGTAAAGCACACATGAACATTGCATGCTGACAACGAGTAATGGTCCGATAGTATATCTTGCTGTAAGCATATGGTTTTCTTTGGGCTCCTTTGCAAAACAAACTTATTTGGCTTGCATTGCTGCTTTTACCTCAGATCTGTCTCCCTGTGGAGGTTTGGCCACTGGGATTTTTTCAGGGAATTAATAATAGAGCTTGATTTAGGTTGGGCTGTGTGGGCAGTTTGTGGTAATTTCTCCAGCACTGTGGCAGTCCTCATGCCCCCTCCAGCCCCTCAGGTGGGGTTTCATTTTGGTATGGAGTTGTGTGACATCTCTAGCCCCAAAAAACCCCTTTCTCTGTTGTCACTGTGCAGGGCCGTTTGCATCTCCAGATGCCGTGGAGCAGCAGGTAACAAACACTTCCCCCGGGTGATGGTTTGCGCAGCCAGTGGTTGGCAGGGGTGGGGCTGGTTGCTGGCACCAGGGTGCGAGCCTGTGTGGCAGGTAGCGCAGCTGCTGTTGGTACTCGGAGGCACTCCACCACTAGCAGTGGCTACGGGCTTTTGCTGGGGCTTCGACAGACAGGGTGAGTCAATGCTGTGGGCTCTTTCCTTTCCCTGCCCTGGGGTAAAGTTGTTCTCCTTAGGATGAGGCTGTGTCTGGTGGGCGTTCATTCCTAGCCTGCCCTGGAGCTGTGCTGGGCTGTGCTGGAGTGGCACCCTGCTCAGTAAGGTTCTCCAAATCTGGCCTGGGTGGTGGCTGCCTTGGTTTGGAAGGTGAGAGAGACACCAGCCTGCATTGTCTTCTCTTTCATTCTGAATGAACAGGCTCAGTGGTCTCTACATAAGCTTCAGCCATTCCAGGTCCTCGGGGAATGCTAACTGGGCCTAAATCAAGACAGGAGGGGAGTGTTATAGTTCTCCTTGGAGAACTTGGACATGGAGCCTGTTTGGAGTCGCATCTCCACTGTTTCCTTAGCTAAACAGGTAAAGATTTTGAATGAAAGCAGAGAGATTCCTACAATGGAGAGCTGGGCGTCATGAGTAGCACCACAGCAGGTAGAATTTCCCAAACCATGGGGGTGAACGGCAGGGCAAGGGACTGGGTGGTGAGAAGCTGCGCAGACACCCCTTTGTAGTCAGGACTTGACAGCAGCGTGGAGGCACATGCAAGGACGTAACCAGGAGCTTTACAGCAGAAAACCTCTGTCCATTGAACCCGCTCTGTCATGAAGCCTAGCCGCTGTTGGCAAAACCCCGTTCTCCCCGCCGTGAAGCATTGGTGGCTCCTGTGCCTGCCCTCAGGAGCAAGCTGCTGCAGCAGCTTTGCTAGGCAGCTCTCGTGTCACAGCAGACCTGCCTCCTGCCCCATCTGGCTGGCCTGTGTTGCTTTCCCAGAGGTGCTGCCTGGTTTCCTCGCTCAGTCTGGGCAGTGAGCCGCTCACAGTCTGAGGGCCGTGGTGCCCAGGCTGGGCAGGTGGGAAATCCTGCACGAAAGGCACGTGTGTGCCACTGTCCTGGGCTTGGGGGCTGCAGTGTGGGCTGGCAGGGAGGGGAGATGCACGCAGAGATGGACAGGTGGGAAGGATGTGACTTTATTGTGAGTTAACCAGAAATATTTGAGCGTTGGCAGTGCGACAGCTCTTTATGATCCAGAGCGTTTCCACCTCTCGCTAGGGAAAGCTACTTTAGCTGTAAACGTTCCTGTTTATGTTCCATATGAGTTGTGTGCCAGAACTAATAGGCCTGTGTTTCGCTCTTTGCCAGGTCCTGAGGGCCTGTTGCATAGGCATGTCTGGAAATGGACATTTTTCACACCAGACTTTCTTTGTCCATCCACAGCAAGAACTGCTATGGAGGGTCTCTCTTGCTGCCCTGAGCTGTGAGGGCTGGTGGGCTTGGGTCCTCCCATGATGGGTGCTGCTGCCGGTGGGTCACATCTTCATTTGCAACAGCATCAGCAAACTGTCACATGGTGCCAAGTGTCATCCGTAACTACCCTGCCTTCGTGCTCCTGGCAGCTGCCTGCAGCTCTGCGTATTGCCTGCGAGCACCGGTGGAGGGTTACCACACCAACAGGAGCATGTGGCTCCCCGGGGGGCTCCTGCTCACCAGCAGCCATGCTGTGCCCCTGGGCCCCGTCAGCAGCAGGCGGCTGCGGCAGCCTCGGTGGTTTGGAGAGCCTCTCAGGAGGGAGTGACTGTGGATGTCCTGGGGCTGAGTCCGCGCGGCTGAGCACCACTCCTGTGAGCATGCGGCCGTGCCCAGCACTGTGCTGCGGCCGTGGAGCTCGTACTGGAGGTGGAGTGCAGAGCTGTACTGGGGTGTCCGCCTCGTGCCTCTGTGGGGGCAGCTCCCTGCACTCTCCAGCAGCCGACCGCGGCACTCGGCAGCAACGCAGGCAGGAGCCTCCTGCTGCCCAGCTCTGACCGTGCCTCTTCCTGCCAGGTCCTGGGTGAAGTTTCTGGTGGATGAAGATGGCAGGCCGCCGATGGCTCATCCCACCTGTTCAAGGTAACAGGGGCTCTGCTGCAGCATGGAGACCGGCGCCCGTCCTGGCATGCCCAGGATGTCTATCCCTGCCCCAGCTGTCGGAGACTGTACCAGAGGCTCCCTGGGGCGAGGGGTGGCTGCTGGTCACCTGGGGCTCTGGGCAGGTGTGGGGGGGTCTTTCTGCAGCAGGGCTGATGCCCTGTGGCCAGCATGGGTCCCTGACCTCAGGTGTGTCTGTAGGGCTCCCCATGACCTCCCTGAGGGGAACTGGCCACCACCCTGCTCCAGGGAGGCTGGTGGGGGCTGGATTTGGTGTTTCAAGGGTGAGCTGCCTGAGCTGCTGGGGAGGCTCTTCGGGCTGTGGGTAAAGCGGGTGGCAGACATGGTGGTCTCAGTCATGCCCCCTCCATTCCAGGCCTGCTGCTCTGCATCTTGGCTCTGCACTTCTGCGTCCAGGACCCTCTTGCTACAGCAGGTGAGCTCTGCACCTGAAGGGAAACCTGGGGCTCCTGTGGGGAGTGGGGCAAAGGCAGTGTGGTGCAACAGGGACGTTGTCCCTGTCCCCTCCAGGCTGTATTCTGTAGGATGGAGCTGCACTGAGGAACCTTTTTTCAAGGTTTTGACCCCAGAAAAGCCTGTTCTTCACATGCAGTGTGGCTGGAAGGGGGAGGGAGAAGCTGTTGTAACATCTGTCCATAGTGCTGCTGCGGTAGTCTGTTGTCTCTGACCTGCTTGTCAGGCTGCCTGGTCACTGGCTGCAAATGGACCTTGTTTGGGACATCCTGTCACTTACTGGCATCCACATCCCAACCACAATGTGACTGATGCTTCCTGCAGATGCAGAGGACCGTGCAGAGCCTCAGGAGGGGATGTAGGGCTTGCTGCGTGCGAGGTTGGTGTTTCCTTCACCAAGGGGGAACTTTGTGTCTTCCAGAGCATAACGCAGTTGCCAACGCCTCGGTGGCCGCCAACGCCTCGGTGGCCGCCAACGCCTCGGTGGCCGCCAACGCCTCGGTGGCCGCCAACGCCTCGGTGGCCGCCAACGCCTCGGTGGCCGCCAACGCCTCGGTGGCCGCCAACGCCTCGGTGGCCGCCAACGCCTCGGTGAACAGCACAGAAGAAACACCGGTAAGGAAAGGACAGGAAAGAGGGCTGTTGGCTGGGCTGTTACAGCCCCACAGACAGGGTCTCTAGTCCGCCTGGTCTCTCACAGGAGCCAGGAGTCCCATGAGAGCATCTCCTGGGGTGGAAGGGGAGCACCTCAGGCATGGCGGGTGGGTGCGCAGAGGCAGCCCCTCCAGACAGTGAGGCTGTGGTTGGGGACAGCACCGTGGTGGCATGCGAGGAGGCTTTGCTGCACGGTGACACCCCGGTGTGTTCTCCCTCCAGCTCACCTGTCAGAGCTTTCAGTGCTCTGGGGAGAGGTGTTACCAGGACGAAGCCCACGCCAACGAAACAATGACCTGCCATAATGAGACTTACTGCGAGGTACGGAGCTCGCTGAGACGGARGCGCAGGGGGGCTGTGATGGGGAAAGTCTGTTTTCCCTTTCTTTATAGCGGGAATCCACAGTACTCTATTAAGTCTGTGTCAATCTCCTGTTTCCCTCCTCTGTCTCTGTTGCAGTCAGTTATTTTTGCTCCTTCATAATGGCATTTCTTCACACTCCTAGCATTTTTTCCTTTGGCTCTGCTATTGCAGCTTTATCGTTTCTCCAGCACAAACTACACAGCCAGGTGCAGCAGTGCGTGCGGCACAGAGATGTGCAGGACCAACAGCAGTGTGAGCATGCAGCAGTGTGCCCTGGACTGCTGTGACTCCCGCCTCTGCCTGCAGCTCAATGCCAGCTCCTATGGTAACTGCCCACAGGGTCCCTGGCAGCRGTCTGAGGGTTTGAAGTTAATCCTGCTGCACGGGAGGGAGATGGGTGGGCAAAACCCTGTTGCAGAGGGCTGGCTGTGGCTGTATCGCCACGTCTCCTCTGCGCTGGGGCTTGCTCTCCTTCAGAGCTGGGGCGAGGGGAAGGGGTGGCCCAGCAGCTCCAGCCGCAGCGTGAGCCGTGCTGGTGAATCTGTCACGTGTGTGGCTCTGGAGGGCTCTGCGCGGGCTGTGTGCTGGGCACAGCCTCACAGGGCTCCTTGTGTGTCTGCAGGTGACCTGCCACCTGCCACTGCGCCGCCTACGACCACCACCACCACCACCACCCCCCGAGCTCCCCCCCGAAACGTAGGTACCAGGCGGGCAGACACTGCTGCGGCCGCGGGCTCTCCTGGGGGCTGCGGCCGCTGGGACAGCTGAGCTCCCACCTGAGCGGGGGGAGAGGGAAAGGTCCCTCCTGCACCTGCTTTACAGGGTCAAAAGCTGCCTCTGGAAGGGGAACAAATCCTTAACAAGCTTTGAAAGGAAAGAATCTGTAATGAGCCCTGTCAAACAGGCCTTTTCCCAAGCCCTGCACTTACATCAGTTCAAGCAGTTTGAACCGACTGCGTGGTGAGCCTTCCTCACAGCCGCAGGGAGGGCGCAGGGACCAACGGGGCACTGTAGCCTTTCTCCTGAGCCTATGTGGAGAGGAAGGTGCTTATCTTTGCAGAGCCCTGTTAAGAGGAAGGAAAAGGAGGTTTGAAACTTGTTTGCTATGCTGGTGTTTCACTGAAGTTTCCTGCAGTTTCAGATGGGGTGCTGTTAGTCTTTTCTCTCTCTCTATCTAATATGCCTGAGACAGCAGTGGCCAAATACCAAGAACAGAGGGGGATTTAGAAAGGAGTCCTCAGGAACAAAGGGCTGCCTGAAGTTCAGTTCTTGTCCTGGGAGTCCTGTTCTCCGGGCTGATGAATATACACTGTCTCCTCTGGTCCTTTCTTGTAGGGCAAAGTGTGTGCAGCATTCTCCTGTCATGGGGATGGATGTTTCAAAGGCAAGACGACTGTTGCTAGATGCATTGTCGGGCATGACTTCTGTGAGGTATGGCCTTGGGGCTAAAAAGCAGGACAGCTCATGAGCTGGGATGCGCCCAGGAGCCTGGGTGCATCCCTGTAATGTGAATACTAAAGGCTTGGCAGGACCCCCAGGCTAATGTCTCTCTCCTCCTTCCAGATGAAGAAGATGGGCTTGAATTACATGGCGGGATGTAGCAGAGCCTGCAAGGCTGCCAAACCAGTCTGTGCCGGTGGGATGAAGGCTGCCTGTTACCAGGAGTGCTGCCCAGCTACCCTGAAAGCTAGCTGTCTGAAACTGGATGGCAAAGTTCATGTCAATAGTGCTGGGCAGGTGACTCTGGCCCCGCTCTTGAACCTCATGGCAAGTGGGGTGGTCCTGTTCCTGAGTTACAGGGTCTCAGCTTCCCTCTGGGGGTAAGCAGCAGTCCGGGTGCTCCGCAGCCTGCTCTCCTGCAGCGGAGCTCTGCAGTGCTCGTTAGGATCCCTGTCTCTCTCTGACTTCAGCCAAGGCTGCTATCGAACGCCCTCTGTTATGTCCCTGTCCCAGGAACAAGGTGGCCCAGTTGCAGGTGGCTGCTTCTCCCCCTGTGCAGGTGCCTCCCACCCACGGGGCGACCCCAGGCCTCTGAGCGAAACAGGGTGGCAGTGGCTACGGGTTGCTGATGGGATCCAATCTCTGTTTGTGTTGTCCTGCAGCACAACATTCCTGCGCACTCTGCTTCGAGAAGAGGCTGCAGGCATCTGCTCGGGCGCTCTGCCCAGGGACTCCTTCTCCCGTTTTTGAGCTGCTCAGTGAATGGTGGGTCCTGACCATGGGTGGATGTGGGGCTCCCTCTTGGTGTGGTGAGCCAGCGCTCTGCTTCATACCTCCGGCTGGTCACAGCAATGACACTGGTTCCCTGCCCAAGCTCCTGCAGAGCAGGGGGCATCTGAGCAGCTGCCCTGTGGGATGCCTTCCTCCGTGGGATGCTCTCCCCTTTCCACCGCTACAGCACTCTTTCCACCTGCTTCCCAGTCCCAGTTCAAGCCTCTTCTGGGTTACAGCTGGAGGGGATGAATTTCTGGTGCCTCGCTTGTGCTTTGTGAGCAGCCCTTTGTACCTAAGCCAATATTGTGTGCAAGGGACACTGAAGCATGTGGCAAAAGCCAGGTCTCCTCTTGTGCCCCTTTCCTGGGTGGCTAGTTAGGCAGGAAAGCCCTTTCATTAGCACACTTAAGCAGCAGTAGTTTTTCCCCTTGTCCTTCCAACAGCAGCTCATGCAGCTGCTCTAAGGGCTGGGGCCCTCCTGGCCCAGCTGGCAGGGTACAGGCTACTGACCGGCTGGCTGAGCTGCTTGAAGCTGTTCCTGAAGCCCACAGAAGGAAAACTTCTTTCCCCTGGGGGCTGCTCACGCAGCATGGTAGGATACAACTGCCACTTTTGCACAACTAGCAGAGGGCCACCACCGCTGCTCCTCTGGCTGGCCCTCCATGTCTGCTCGTGGGCAGCTACACTTGCTTGGAGTTCACGACGCTTGGCTCAGTAGCTGCCTTGCACAGAACCCTGCTGCTGATCCCAAATCCCACCTCCCATCCCTAAGCTCCACTCTAAATCCTGCACCTTCCCAGGACTGGTGAGTCCTGGCTCCTGTTTGGTGTCTGACATTCCAGTGAATCTTAAATACTTGTAATCGAGACTCCCCCAGTATATCCAGAGGAAAAGCACTTCCTCTATGCACTAAGGAAGCTACAAAGAGGTATTCTTCCCCGCCCTGCCAAAAACCTGTAGGCCTGTGAGACTTGCAAGCTAATTACGGTTCCTGAGAGCTGCTGCAGTGTGTGCCTCTGTGCTGCTGGGACTGCAGATGCTGGAATGAGTGACCTCAGGAGTAGGAACAAGAGGGTGTTAAGCCTGCTTAAAAACCAGAAAATTCTGCCTTGACTGAAGGTACAGGGTCTGCTCTAGTTAATAATCTGCTTGCAGCGCAGCCTTTCTGGGCACCCTCTTAGTTGTTAGTTTAAAACTGCTCTGGTATTGAAATATCTCTTGTCTGAGTAGGTAAAATTAGTAACTCTATGTTTCATCTCCAATTCTTAGGCAGGAAAATGGGATTAATCTAGAAGTGTCTCATGTTTCAGATGATCCTGTATCGCATCTGTGATTCTCTACTCCTAAAGGTAGAGCAGAGACGTGAGAATTAGCCTGTAACATGCACCACCTGCCCCGCGGTCCCCCCAGCCTGTTATTGCATCACACAGAGCCAGTGCATAGCTTGTTGGCAGAATTCACCAGTGTCAATGCGCTGCCGATCGTGCAAACACATTCTGCTGTCCTCTGTCACTGTCGTCCCCTTAAAGAAAAGATTGGAAAAAATATAAAAAGCTGTGTGTTGGTCCCCCTGCTCAGTGACAGGGGTGTTTTGAGCGTGGCTGAACACCACGCAACTCGTGGGAAGGGGAGGGAGAACCTGGGTGTGCTGGTTTGAGGCGCAGCGCTGGCTGGCCCTCGGGAGCCTTGCGCTTTCACCAGCAGAAAGGCTTTGCTCTGCCAGCCCTTACGAGGTGCCGCAGGCTGAGAAGTTCTTGTGTGGCGGATGTGGGACTGGATGAAAAAAGCCTGACTGAAACGACAGCTGGCCCCTTCCACGTTGCAGGGCAGCCTTAACCAGTCTGCTGTTCTGGTGCATTGAAACCACAGCACAGGGTTTGGGGCGTGTTTTTAATTTGTTTCAGGCCACAATGTCAGCATATCCATAGCAAGTGAAAACAGGATGAAACCCAGGGTTTTTCTATCTCAAAAATACCATCCAGCACTGCATTTCTTGTATGAATAGAGGTTTAGCGTTTACAGCAGATATTTCAGACTGTTCTCCTTTCGTTTCCTCTTTGCAATCTCTCGTCCATTCTGCACGGCTCCTGGCGCGCAGAGAAGGGAGCGGAAAGGCAGACAGCAGAGTGGTTACTTTAACAGAGACTTCTTGGTTTTTTCCTAATCTCTAGATCTTGGCTATTGCTCCTACACCTGTGGAAAGAGCTGACTTAGGCCAAACTCTCCTATCTCTACTCTGCAAAAGACAATGTCTGGAGACGTTTTCTAGCACCTGCTTACACACTCTGCAGTAATTCATTTGCATAATAAACCAGCAGCTCAAAAGTTGGCTTATGCCAGCTGCGTCTTCCTGAAGTTCAACAAAAAGTTAATTCAAGGTGCTACTGAAAAAAGAGCATCTCCTGATTTTACCAGGAAATTAACCTTTCCAGCTTTCTGCTGAGCCCAGAGCTTCTTCCCCTCCCTTCGGGAGAGGGCTGCAGGACGCTCCTGGCGCTGCCCACCAGCCCCGCCGGTTTCCTGCCTTCCCGGCCGTTCGCATCCCGCCGTGCAGCTGCACAGGGCCCGCTCGGTTGCGAGCCCGCTGCCCGGGGCGGGGGGAGCTGCCGTGCGGCTGCCGGCGCCATCGGCCGCGGGCGCGATCCCTCCCGCACCGCGCGGGGCCGCCGGCGGTTTCTGGGACGGCGCCGTTATTTCCGGGGGCTCGCGGCGGCGGCTCCCCCCGGCCTGGCTCCGG
>JAYKAV010002766.1:3433569-3444338 GCA_035582835.1 Phoebastria nigripes | reverse complement strand
GCGGCCGGGCGGCAGCTGCGGGCGGCGGGAGCCGGCGCGGGGCGAGCGGCGCGGCCGGTCTGGGGGCAGCCCGGGGGCGCAGCTCCCCGCTGCCTCCGGCGTCCCCTCTGCGGGCAGGTAGGTCGCAGGCAGCGGGAGCAAAGCAAATCGCGCGGGTACCACGGGAGCAGAGCTGCCTGCGCCGCCGGGGCTCCGTCATTATCGCCCCATCCAGAACCCAGCAGCCTCCAGGTATCCCGGGCGCTGCCTGCGAGGATCGCGGGGGTTTCTGCGGCTTTGCTAATGTGGTGCCGCTCCTCCTGCTCTGCTTGCCGCCTCTCAGCTGCCACTGGGCTCTGCTGGGTCGGTTGCGCTCTCTTGGCGGGATGTCAGCCTCTGCCTCTTGCTTGCTGCCCATGCCAAATCCCCGCGGCTCCCGGTGTCTGTTGCCGTTTCCCTCTTCGCGAAGTGCACGTCTGAGAAAATGCAGAGAGCTGAAGCAATTCCTGGAAGTCAGTGTAGGATTCAAAATCTGAATTGCATCATTTCTAGTTTACCCACCTTCATTTAGACAGGGCTCCTCTTAATTCACGAAGGCACGGTTTGGTATTGCTGCCAATCCTTCTTTTTATTTCTATGTTTATCAGTACTGTATTAAAAAAAAAAAAAAAAGAGAGAAGGGATAAACTTTGTAACTCGGGTAACAGCGCAGCGTGGGTTGAGACAAGGCAGGGATCTGGGAACATTCCCTCAGATGGGGTGTTTTAACTTGTAGCTTAGAACTGACTGGGAGAGACTTGGGCATATCTACGTGCTTAGGAGGAAAAACATGCTGAACGAAACACAACCCTGGCTCCTTTGTTGGTGTGTTTTGTTGTATCTGGAGCACAGTAACACTCTTTGAATGGTAAGCTCCTTGGGAAGTAGTTCTTCTATCAGATCATGCCTTTGAGCTTTGACAAAGTTGCCTTTTCAAGGCTTCATTGTGTTTTTCTTGAGTCAGAGGAGTCCAGGGTTCTCTCCCCCTCCCCCCCCGCCTTGTATTAGCAGAAGAAAATGCTCTCTGCCATCACTTGGGGTCTTTTGGAACGTAAATTGATATAGAATGAGGTTTTGTCTGCCATTTTCCAGGAATAGCTGTAACTCATTCTGTCCTTAGATGAACATGCATACTGAGTTAGCAACTTTCATATGCAAATCAAAGCACATTTAAATACTGTAAAAGCTGCCGTTTGCTAGTAGAGTGATATTAGTTCATTATATCTTCTGTGAATTAAGGCTGGCTAATAAATGAGAGCATCTATATAGGGATTTAAATGTGCTTTAAATGTGCTTTACCTTATATGGTTTATGTTCACAATTTCGGTTAAAACCGCTACCTAAAATCCTATCTGTGTGCATGCGTGTGCAGTCACAGTCACAACTGCAGTGTTGCTTCATTTGGAACAGCGAAAAGAACAAACGTACTTCCCTCTAGCCTGGAGCTGCGCGGTCCTGCATGGACTGTTTCTTACGCTTTCATTAAGGAAGGAGTGGACTGGCTAAGACTGATATAACTAATGGCAAGGCTTATTTAATTCTCCCTTTTGAGCACTAAGCATGGATCCTACTTTATCCAGAAGATACCCAGAAGATACATTTTCCTGCTGTAGAACAGTACTATAATGTCACTGCACATTTTTAACAAGAACATCTTTATTACCGCTTAAATATCTTTTAACTGCAAATCCTGCCTGATTCCGGCCATACACATTCTGCTGTTCTGTAATCTCTGCACATAGCTCTTTATTTCTGTGCCCAGTTCAATTATTGAACAAGGTCATTATCTTGCTAAAAATATTCCACTTCAGATTGCTAACATATAGATCCCTCTGGCTAGAGCAATCTGTATCTAGATATAAATTTATCTAAAGGAAACAGCCCTTTTCGGGGGCTAATCTCTTTCTTAGGAGAATTCTACCTAAAACTCATTTCCGCTAATGAGGTTAGAATGCAAAAGTGTGATATATGACTGTGATCTTTGGATCACGTAGCAGCCGTGTCAGCAGCACTGAGCAGGCTTGCAAGTCTTGCCATGCTGGCACTAATGCCTTCTGCGTGCTGGCAAGTGGCATCGTCCTATATGGGTAATAAAGCCTGAACTTTGCTCCCTTCCTGTCACAAAAGTAGCAGTTGTCCATTAAAGTTCAAGATGGTTCTTGTCATTGTCAAGATACATTGCATGGCCTTTATCAGGAGAACTTGCAGAGGCTCAAGCAGCACTCGTTAAGTACTTAATGCCTATGGAGAAAATTTACGGCTCTGTCCCAGCTCACCGAGACCACACTTCGCAGTGCATCTCTGAACTGTGTATGCGCTTGCTCAAGTCTACGTGACTTTGGCTGTGTGATCTGTAATGAGATTTGAGTCACGTGCTCTTCTGCAACCAGCCTCTGATAAATCCTCTTACACGGTCTTTATTCTCAGAGGGCTCTTGGGCAGAAGAGGTTTTCCAAGCTGAGAATATGGCCACTTCTTGTCAGCTTGTTTTATTCTGAGTGCTTAGGTAAAGTACTTCAAGTTCTGTTTCTGGTTTGCACTCTCGTCCTGGAGAATGCTATGACAGCAATAACATTTTAATTTTTCTGGATTGTGCTCACTGAAGGAGAAGCTCAGATGAATGACTAGAACCTTATAATCTTAAGAACAATTTCTATATCATTAGATTTGTGTGCTAAGTAGCATAATCTTGAGATTGCTGTTTGTGCATCTTAAACATGGAAACCCCCATGTGGAATCCTCTTTTTTAACTGTTATTTTGCCACTTGTAGGAGCAGAATGTCGTAACTGAAACAAAATGCTGAAAGACTGGTCAAATTTTGCTAACGTAGTGTGGTGTGTTTAGTGTCACACCTGTATTTAGTTATATTTGCATGGTAGCTGCCCTGTTATTTTTTTAGGAACGTGCAGTTTGCATTGAGGTACTTGTTTCTGCTGAGGTATGGTGGGTTCATATGGTGACTCTGTAGTGCACTGCCTCAAGGGGGGAGACACTTGTGCTTTGCTATGTATTTGCAGATAGGTAGAAACCCTTTAAATGGTAGTGTGGGTTGGTTTTGTTTTCTTTTTCCCCTTTTTCTTCCTTTCTTTGTACTTCCTGCCTTGCTTCAGAAAGGAAAAACCTGCTATTAACATACATTTTTTGGATTCCCAGGATAAAGCTCTGGATTTTGTGCTGCTAAGTCCTGGTTTGGCTTAGCTGTAAGGAGAGCCAACAGCAACCTGCTCCAGCAACGGGCAGGCAGCATACAGCAGTTCCGCTGCTTTCCCTGGCCGCACGGCATGCTAATGTCAATTCTTCCTCTAGAGGGGGACCTGCATCGTCACAGAACAGTTCTGTCAAAATAAGTTAAATCAGATAACTGAAAGAGAGACTGTGGGGCACTTCGTTTCTCCACACAAATCTAAATTATATTCTGCTCACAGGTTTTTGCCAGTGTTTGCATAAGTGTGTAGATAAATTAAAGAACACTTTGTGTTTAATGTGAAACTTTTTTTTCCCAGAAGTGGTTGGCTCTGAAGGCGTCAAACAGAATGGAAAAAAGCTTGCAGTTAGTCAGAACCGGAGCCACGACAGCACCGATAAAAGTGCTCCCAGGTATGGTATCTCTCTCGCTTCTTGTATAGGTTTGGTGAAGCAGTTGAAGGGAGAGTTGTGCATGTCAGCTCTTTGTGGAAGGTCTAGTGGGGAGTAAAAGTGGTGGCAATGTTTCTTTGCCGGTTTAGCTATGCCTCCCCTCCACAGAGGATCTCTGTATAGTGACAGTAAATATATATAGCACCAAAGTTCTGGGTATTTCTGGGTGATTGTGTATGGATGGAATGAACTGCGGTGGGCAAATTGTTGATGCTTTGATATCTAGAGGAAGAAAAAGAAAATGCAGAGAGCTTTCTGTCTGGGCTTCCTGGTTTTCAGCTGGAAACCAAGTGGGGAAGTTGGTCTCTGTGGTGCCAGCGTGTGAGGTCTGTGCACACACCAGTGCTTGAGCAATCTTGCGGCTGCATTATCTAGTTCCATCTGCCGGTGACCATGTCGGTTGCAGTCCCCAGAGGTGGTGGGATCAAGAGCAGAAGTTGGCAACGTTTTGAGAAGAGAATCTGCAGATTCTAGTTAGGAGAGAAAAAAGTTCAGCATAAGCAAGCTGTCAAAACTTTAGTGGGAATTTCAGCACAGTCTCTCAGAGACAGTCCTGCTAGTCCCCTATTTGGGCATATTTTTGCTGTTTCGTGGGACAGGACCCACTAGTGTTGTTTATTTTGAATTCAGAGAGCTTTGGCTTAGGGCCACCGTGTCTCATAGATACACTCTTAAAATGTTACAGTGTCATTTTCCAGTTCCCAGGACTTTGTGGACCCTGCTGCATATCCTTCAAAGTCTGTCTGTGTGCTGTCCTTGGCACTCGCGTGCAGGTTGTTGACCTTAAATTTGTACCATCCACTTGCTTGTGGGAACTCCCAAGCTGTGGCACTATTACTGTTGCAAAAGGAGTTTGCAGAGCCAGGAGATACTAAATAAAACCACCTCTATCTCCACCCACTCCGTGCTGCCTCCTTTCTAGGCAGAGCTGGGAGTTTTCCACCAGAAGGCTTTTTAAACAAACACAGTTTTTCATTCTTCTGCTGAGGTCAGAAGGGCTGAGCAGAGGCAGCGGGAGATGAGATTTGCATCTCCTTGTTCCAGTAAGCAGGAAAGGTGTACAGGTTTTGTATCAACATCCAGGTGTGAGTAAGGCCTGCTCTGAATCAACAGGCTGCACCTGGTTAGTGAAAACCGTTTGTTATTTCAGTCAGTTAAACTGGTTTTATCTAGAGATCTGAGCTGTTCTAAGAAATGCTCATTTCAGTCTTGTTTGCTTATCCCAATCATTGATTATCTATCTTTAGTGAAACAGACAGATAAATGCGAATCAAGTCCTCGGTGGCAGAAATAAGCTGTGTAGGGTGTGTGTATATCCTGGGTTTCATGATGCAGTTTTGCTTTTGTTTGCAGGCAAAACAAACCTGAAGTGACAACTGAAATGGTACGGTCCTCCAGCGTAATGGTTTCAAACATGGCTTCAATCTTATCAGAACCAAAGTTTGGACTAAGAGATACTATTGTTAAATCTCAGCTTGTACAAATGGAGGATTCCTATACACACATCCAGAGCTTCAGGTAATGATCGTTCCTGAGAAGAACTTATTTTTGCAGGGAGTAAGTTAGTTAGCATAAGCTGTCAAAATGACTCATGTTCACTATTTCATCTAGTATCCCTGCAAATAGGAAATTTTGTAGAAAAGTATGATCCATACTTTCCAGAACAGCTTTCTTTCCTCGTTTAGGCATTAGCAGAGAAGAATTTCATTCATGTCTCTGTCACGGCTTGCCTCATGGTTCTTGTTGAGAAAATGGCCTTTTTGAAATGACTTTTTCCTGTGCTTGTTTCAGACTGTGTCTGGAAATGCATCAATTCTGTGCACCTCAGGCCTTCTCTCTCACTGCTTCTGTTCAATGCTTATCGATGTAGTTGTTCCAATAAGCTCATAAGAGCTTGGGTGAAATATGTAATTAGGACCAAAACTTTACTGTGGTTGAAATCCTTTTATGCATGCCATTCTATGAATTTATCATTTCAAACTGCTACTGCACAGCTCTAGTCATCTTTTTTTTTACACTATATGTAAAAATGTGTAGCCTTCTGTAAAACATGTCTGTAAAGATATAATTAAATCATTTTAGGGATTTAAACTTTGTCACATTTTCCTAATTCCCCCCTGGAAACATGTTACTCCTAAATAGTTATATGTAGTATTAAGTACATGGGTTAATAATAGTGGTATTTCCATCAGCTCTACAATTTGCAGCTCTTGGATTTAGTTAATTTCTTTGCAGATTTTTTGTTGGGACATACAATGTGAACAGTCAGTCACCCAGAGAAAGCCTCCAGCCTTGGCTGAGATGTGATGCTGAGCCTCCAGACATTTACTGCGTGGGGTGAGTGTCTCTTTCTGGCCCATCCTCCCAAACCTTGACTGTGGGTTGCTTGCTTGTGAATCTGTAGCATGGAGGTGTTCAGCCAAGATGCCACAGCTGAGGAATGTTTGCATTGCCTTACTCCATTGCACAGCTTTAGAGTGTGTGTTTGCATAGCCTGAAAGGGCTGTTATTCTGGTAGTGTTTGGACTCTCTGGCTCTGCAGTGTTTCAAAATCTTTAATGCCATTCAATTTAATACTAATAGTAATTTAGCTTTACATTTAACATACCTCTAAAATCAGCATAACTGAATTTGAGTTTTCAGTTATAAATTTAGTGAGTATAAATTGATTTAGTTCTTTCCCAGAGGAAAGGGCTGGAGAGTTATAAACAAGTGCATGCATCCATGGATTCCTTCCTCTAACACAGTTTCCAGGAGCTTGATCTGAGTAAAGAAGCCTTCTTTTTCAATGACACACCGAAGGAAGAAGAATGGTTTAAAGCTGTAACTGATAGTCTTCACCCAGATGCCAAATATGCGAAGGTAAATGTGGCTTTTGGGGAGGTTTGAGTGTGGAATCATTTTCCACTTGGGCCTCTTTTCCCTTTGCTTTTTCTTGTTCTCAATTGCTGTGTCTTCCAGAGGCTCATTGTCTGCAGGCTTTTGCTCAGTCAGAAGTGCTCTGAAGGTGAAGTAGGTAGTGTTGCTGGGCAGGGTGCTGAGGCAGGGGGCAGGACAGGAGACCAGAGCTACGCATCCACGCATAAAGGAAGCTCCTGCTATCTTGGGGGAAGAGAATAGGAAGTATCTTAGTTTCTTCCATGTCTGTCTCCACAATGGGATGAGTTGTGAAGGTATCTTGGTAGGAATACTGCTTATGTTTTGGCTCCTGGTCCTTATGTCTGCTTTGTCTCTTGTCACTGTTGTTGAAGGGAAGCTTTTTCCATGGGCTGTGCCTGTGCTGTAGGTTTTGCTTTGGGCTTCACCTTTGTTTACTGGGGTGTTGGTCTCTGGCTCCTTCCTGTGCTGTGCTGCTGGAGTGCCTGTGTACTGTGAGGCCAGTTGGTCCGTCGGATGAGCCTGGAACTCTCTTTTTCTTCATCTGTATTTTGGTGACCCGTGTTCTGGACTGGGGGGCGATGGGCCTTCTCTCATCAAACCTCTCTCATTCTAGTATTTAATGGAACAGGATCTGTTTTTCAGGTGAAACTTGTGCGGCTCGTGGGAATCATGCTTCTGTTGTATGTGAAAGCAGACCTTGCTTTGAACATCTCTGAGGTGGAAATTGAGACTGTGGGAACTGGAATCATGGGGAGGATGGTAAGAATGGCAACTGTGCATGAGAAGGGGTGAGATTTAGAAGAGCCCTGGGGAGCCCCTCTCCTTAGATGTAGTGGTTATTCCTCCAGCTAAGGGATGCAGCTGCCTTTAGAAGCACATCGTCTGGTCCCTGTGCCAGCTCAGGGTGTTGCTAGAGGGAATTGCCATGTGCTCGTAAAGGCTCAAAGACCTTGAGGGAGAATCTTCTCTGAAGGCTTTTTTTTTTTCTGATTGCATGTGCTAGGCTGTGTGGGGCCTTGCTCTCACGTGATTTTGATGCTGGCTGTGATTTTGCCCAAAGCAAATAACACAAGGAAACATGAGTAGAAGAAACATGTCTATCCAGATTAGTTTTCCTGAGGAGGACTTCCTGGCCTCTTGCCATTCCACACCATTGGAATGAAGTCTGTGCCCTTTGAATGTAGTTTCTGTGAACATTGCAGCTATAACTTGTCAAAGGTATTTTTGACCAGCTAAGCCATGTGCTTCCTCCTCCATTTACAATTTTTTTTATGGTTTGTGTTGAAAGATCCAGTTTGTTGCTAAATAGATTTCAGGACTTGCTGAAGTAACTGACGAGCTCTCTTACTGATTTTAATTTCCTTTTGTAGTAGCTAATTCCTGAATTACAAACTGAGTTCTATGTGCTTGCTTGCTGTGTTCTGTTGCTGTGTGCAACCCTCATACGAGTTACTGACTTGAATTCATGAAGTAGTTATCATTAATTGGCATTTTCAGCCTTTTCCTTCCTCTGGGATTAAATGGTCTGCCTCAATGTCTTCTGGCTTCTCCACTGCTAGTAACTCATTTGTGGATTCATCCGTTGTGTAGAAGCTTCTGACCAACATCTTTGTCTTTATCTTTCAGGGTAACAAAGGTGGTGTTGCCATAAGGTTTAAATTCCATAACACTAGCGTGTGCATTGTGAATTCTCACCTTGCAGCTCACACGGAGGAATATGAGCGGAGGAACCAGGACTTCAAAGACATCTGCTCTCGGATGCAATTCTGCCAATCGGATCCAAATTTGCCCCCTCTCACTATTGGCAAACACGAGTATGCTTCCTGTCTGACTGTGTGAATCACTGCATGTGGCAAGGAAGAACCTTATGAACGTACTGGGGTGTGAGGTTCTTTCAGCAGGGATGTGAGAAGGGGTGCCCAGTGATCTAATCGTCAGCCTGGAAGGGCCAGAAATGCTTTACCATAACCCTGGTTTTGAGAGTGGTCACCTATACAGTTCTGACAAGTCACTTGCCTTCTTATGCTCTTCCAGGCCTTGTTTTATTTTCAAGCATGAAGTGGGAATGGGGCAATAATATGCATCGATTTCCCCAATGGGTTGTGGGATTTAGTCAGTGTGGAATATTAAAAGCACCAATTATTAAGAGGTAGTGACAAACATGCAGGACAGGAATTAAAAACAGCAAAGGTAAAAAATGTAGCTTCTCTTTCAAGTTTTCACTCTTACTTGAAGAGTCTCTCTGATGGAGAAGCAGACACAGCATCCACCTGATGATGTTGAGATTAGAAGAGCTCATGCTTGCATTAGGTGGTTTAAGGTACTGCTGCAGAGCTGTGCTTCCAACTCACGGCCAGCTTGCGTTTTGGACATCTTTAGGCCTCTGAGCAGACTTCTGGTGTATGTTCTCTTTCAGTGTGATCTTATGGTTGGGTGACCTCAACTATCGGCTGGAGGAACTGGATGTGGCAAAAGTGAAGCAGCTTGTAGATGAGAAAGCATTTCTAGAGCTTTGCCAGTATGACCAGGTACTGATGTCTCACCTACCTGCAGGTGGTGCTGAGGGTGCTAGTTAGAAACGGCACRCATACTCCTTAGCCTTCTCAGTGCTGAACATCTCCCTTTTAGCTCATATGGGAATTGTGCGTGAGCTTATTTAAAATTAAATTTTTTGTCTTTTTTTCTTTTGTAGCTAAGGAGGCAAATGAATGCAAATGCAGTCTTTGAAGGCTTTACAGAGGGAGAGATTTCTTTCCAGCCAACATACAAATATGATGCTGGCTGTGATGACTGGGACACAAGGTACAGTGATTGCCTCATATGTGATGCTACCAATGGCTAATGTTGTCATTGAAGGAAGTAAAAACAAATCTAAAAAGAATTGCAGATCTAATGGCTATAAATAGGAACAGTTCTGAGATTATTGCTGTTCCTCTCCCTTGGCTCCAAAATCCATCTCCAGTTGACATCTCTTTATGTTGCTTTTCTTCCACTGCTATTTGTCGGCTATTCCTAATCTTTTTCCCAGGAATAATCCATTGGATTTCCTCTTAGTTAGAGGTGTACAAAATTAAGGAATCATTTTAGTTAGTTTCATTCTTTTTGTTTGGTTTGGTTTGGTTTTTTTTCTAAGCAAAATTTTTAGGATCTTTTATTTGCTGATATCTGCTATACCTACTCAGGTCAGACCAGCTAGGGTTCGAAATGGTGCATTTGTACTGTCTGTAGCTGACTCCATTCTCCAAAAGACCGCGAGAACCATCATTCCTGTAACACTACACAGAGTGGCTGACCTGTTCTTAGTAAACTGGGAACATTGGCTTCAAGGGTGGGAATGAAATCTGTGCAGCAGTCAGTGAAAAAAAAAAAAAGTGAACTTTAAATGTAGAGCCTGAGCTCTTATTTTTCACGGTTCTTATGGTCAAAAGCATCTCTGAGTATTGCTTTGTATGTTAATTGTATCAAAAGAACAAAACAAATAATTGCATCTTTGAGGAAGTAGAAAGTGAAGCATGATAGAGAGATACCTAATAGTAGACAATCAAACTTTTTGTAACTACTCAAAGAAACTGTGGAAAATACAGCTCTGATAGAGAGCTAGCTCCAGGCCATGTCAGGAAAAGAGAGTCTCTGGGAGAGCAGTATTCTGCCTTGCATTGTTACTCCACCTGAACTGTGCCTGGAAACTGTAATTTTTACCTCTGTTTTAGTGAGAAGTGTCGTGTTCCAGCGTGGTGTGATCGGATACTCTGGAAAGGGCAGAACATTGCTCAGCTGAGCTATCGTAGCCATATGGCTTTGAAGATCAGTGATCATAAGCCAGTTAGCTCTGTGTTTGATATTGGGGTAAGTACATCAGTGCTGAAGGAAATAACTCTGCTGACCTCATCCTCTGTGTGGGGAGAGGGGGAAGGAGGAGGGAGGTTCTCCTGCTGATTTCCCTCTCCTCCTGCTTTTATGGCATCCACAGAGAACAATGGCTTAAAAGGTGGGCTAGATAAGATACTGAAATAGGATTGTTGTTCATAGTAAGCTAGGGTTGTGTTAAGTGATACTTCAGTTAAGCAGAATAATGCATGAATATCTGTAGGTGTTTTTTCAGAAGTGTTCTTTTGCCTTTTTTCTTATTTTCCTAATAATTTTCACAGAAACTTGCAGTGCAGGAATGCTACATCATTGACAACACAGTACTGTGTTGTCAAACTTTTTTTTTTTTTTTTTTTTTTTTTTTTTT
>JAYKAV010002766.1:3397985-3433554 GCA_035582835.1 Phoebastria nigripes | reverse complement strand
TTAAAAAAAAAGTTGATCTAGTAGTGACTGGGTGACTCTCTTGCTGGTTATGGCAAGGTCCTTTACTGTTGGATCTTGAGGACATCTTGGAGCATTAGTGCTCCAAGTGGCTCTGTTCATTGCATGTGTTGTATATGCTAGTGTGCTGCTAAAATCAAATCACTTCATATGTTTCCAGCTGCATTACAGCTCTCCTGCAGAGGCACAGTAAATGCCAGTTGGTGCAGTGTGTGTCCTTTTCAGGTGAAGGTTGTGAATGAGGAGCTCTATCGAAAAGCCTTTGAGGAAATAGTGCGCTCCCTGGATAAGCTGGAGAATGCCAACATTCCCTCCGTGACCCTCTCCCAGAGAGAGGTAGGGTATGTTCATGTGCTGTGACTCGCTGGGGAGACTGAGCAACCCTAGACCCCAGAAATGTATTCCAGCGGTAGAAGATGGATTCTGGACCCCAGGGTCTGGTTCCAAAGAAGTAGAATATTTTGACTTCCAACTGTTCTCTGTTTACAAGCCCTAGAAATACTTGTTTCTGTTTAGATGCAGGTAAATTCCACTCACAGTACCAGGCTGAAATGTAGGGTGTGTTACTGCCCGAGGTGGGGAGAGAGAGAGTAAAAGGGTAGTTTGTGGCCCTTGCTCTGACTTATTCTTTGAAGCATAAAATGTAAAATCTGAAGGATTTGGAGAAGGTCACAAAACCGGCATTTGCTTTGTGTGTTGGGGACTAAAAAAGATAAGCAAATGAGACATTTGAGGCTACAGCTATCTTGTTCTCAAGTTTAATTGAGGTTATTTGAGGGGAGCATTTGTTTTAAAGGGCCCACTGATGCAAACGACTTTAGTATACAGAGTAAGCAAATGTAATCCTTTGTAATCCTGGAAGAGATGGGATGCGGGAGCAAGAGGGTTAATCTGGGTATCTTGCTGCTTAATGATTAAACTACAGAACAGGAATTGCTGCTGGTGCTTGGCAAGGTGGAATTGGCTGATGATGTTGACTGACATTTGTTTCTAGTTCCATTTTGAAGATGTTAAATACATGCAGCTGCAGGTAGAGAAGTTTACAATCCGCAACGGACAAGTGCCCTGCCAGTTCGAATTTATCAGCAAACCAGATGAGAAAACCTACTGCAAGGAGTGGCTGATTGCTAATCCCAGTAAGGGCTTTCTGCTATCAGGTGAGCTCCTCGTTCTTCATCTCATGTTAATGAGCTAATATTGTCACCTTCTGGCTTAGTTCTCTCTGCTATTTTGAGAATGCTATGCCTATTTGCAGGCTTATTGGTTTAATACCTTTTTTAACTGAGTATGAGTTTTTTATCATCTTCCGGCAGATGCTGAGATCACAATTGAGTTGGAGGTGTTTGTTAATAAATCAACAGCTACACACTTAAACTCTGGAGAGGAAAATCTTGAAGATATCTTGGTCTTGCATCTTAACAGGGGGAAGGATTATTTTCTATCTGTAACGGGAAACTACTTGCCAAGTTGCTTTGGGTCTCCCATTCACACGCTGTGTTACATGAGGGAACCGATCCAGGACATGTCAGCAGAATCCATTCGGAAACTTGTGAGTTAAAGAAAAGATTCCCTTCCGAACCCACAAGAACCATTAAAACTAGATGTTAAGTCCTGTTTATTGCTAAAGAGCCTTCTTCCACTTCCCTGGTCCATAGTCTGAGAATGCTGATGCAGCTTGTGCTCTCCAGTGTGCCATCTTCACACCTTGCATTAGTTCTTCACGAGGATGAACCAACCCATTTCATATAGAGAGCACTGAAAGTAAGATCCCATTTGCTCTGCCTGCACATTTAAAAAAGGTGTGCAACTTCTAAATGTAGACCTTTTCCCTGGAGCCTTTGGCTTTCTCCGCATTGAATGGAGATGCGTGTGTATGTGTGAGGCACGATATAACATTTCCATAGAGCTGCGTGTACGTGAAGCGTGTTCATGAGAGCAGCTTGTTTCTTCTGTCTGGACTCTTGATATAAATGTGCCTGTTGTACTAGTCTTGTATGAAGACTGGTGAGTGAAGCTGCACAGTTTCTTAACAAGTCTTAATTCTCAGGTATAAGCTCTGTGAAGCATTTTTGCAGAGTTGAATAAGAACTTGGCTAGCTACCTTTTTTCTTCCTTTTTTTTTTTTTTTCCCTCTCCTTCCCCCCTCCCCACACCTCCCTCTCTCAGACCCTGATGCCACTAGAAATGAGTGATGATGCTGTTCAAGCTGAAAAGCCTATGGACATTCCAAAAGAGCTGTGGATGATGGTGGATCACCTATACCGCAATGCTTCCCAGCAGGTTGGCAGTGTTTGGACTGGAAACACAAAATAATTTGTTTGCGTTAGGTTTAGTTTTGAAGAAGATACTGGTAATAACAATCATTGCTAGCTGTTGATGTTTGGCCAATGGTAGAGAGAGATAAAGGACATCTGTGGTAAGTGATCCTGGTGCCCCGGGTTGCACTGTTTCGTGATGGTGACCTTGTCTGTGTGTGGCATGCATCAGCAGCTGTCCTTCTGCATTGCTCTCTACTGTGGTGCCACAACCTTACTAGAACTGCTCGTGGTGGGGTTTGTGCTGATAACTACCAATTTGGAGAGATTTTTCCAGCCAGATTATAATGACATTGCTCTATTTACCCAAATAACTTTTATTTTCCTTGAGACTGACTAGTGGTTGTCTTTGCAGGAGGACCTGTTTCAGCAGCCAGGCCTCAGATCAGAATTTGAGCAAATCCGAGATTGTTTGGACAAAGGAATGCATGATACCCTCCGTATCCTTTTAGACTGATGTCCATCCTTTTAGACTGATGTCCGGTAAAGCTCACTATGCCTGAGTGATCAAAGCTGAAAAAGATTTTATCAGTCTTCTATGCTCCACCGTGGTTTTTAAATTACCGTCTCTCATCTCGAGATCTGTGAGATCTGCAGTTCCTCGCTACTCCTTGTAATCAGTACGAATGCCTCTGCTAAGTCCTTGCGATGTTGATGAATGGTTGTTGATGAATTACGTAAGCATCTGCCAACAGAAACATCTTGCTGTGTGGAGTCAAGTAATTTAACTCAAAGCTGTGAACAATAGGAGGAGTTCTTGGAGACTTAAGCAAAGATTAATGTTTCAGCAGAAATATGACCAAAATAGATCACGCTGTGCTTGCCTCTTCCTTAACCATCTTTGGATCAGTTGGCAGCAACCACTCGGTAGCAGAAGCCCTGCTGCTCTTCCTGGAAAGCCTGCCGGAGCCTGTCATCTGCTACCGGTTGTACAGCAGCTGTTTGGAGTGTGCCAGCAACTACCCACTGAGCAGCCAGGTATCGCCAGCTTCACTGTGAGACTGTTTCTGTAACTCCAGAGGGAGGGGAGGCAAACTGTTTTATGCCAGACCAGTAAAAGGTTTTTGCTTTCATAAACTTAATCATCTGATAATAGAAAGGATCTAGAACTGGTGCTTCTTGGTTATTAAGAGCTGTTAGTATTTGCAGACAGGATCATGTTGGTAGTAGATAAAGCTGCTAAGCCATTGCCATATCTTGAATATAAATATTGGGTTTTTCCCCCTCCTCAGATCATCTCTAACCTGCCTGGGTGCCATAAAAATGTATTTGAATATCTAATGGCATTTCTACGAGAACTACTGAAAAATTCAGGGAAAAACCATTTGGATGTGAATATTCTTGGTAAGGCGAGCAAAATACCATTCTGTTCAGGGGGGCTTTGCAGTTTGTATAACAAAACACATTCTCCAAAGTGAGTGCAGTCATGGCCTCTGTTTTGAAGCATTTACTAATGAGCAAACAGTCCACAGAAAAACAGTCATTGGAGTAGCCTGAAAAAAGTTGTGAAGTGACTCAGAGATGCATGGGTCATCAGCTTTATCTTACCCCATTCTGAAGCCAGGCACTCTCTCACTTTGACTGATTGGGGTTGGTGGGATTACCCTCAATACCCTGCTGCTGACGGGCTCTTATTGTGTGTCTGTGTGGCTTTTTTTTTTTTTTTTTTTTTTCCTACACCTGATATAACTGAAAAGAGGAAAGCTCAGCAATTTATCCATCAATTCCTCTTGAGAGAAGACAATTTACCATGAATTTCAGATGCAGCTAATCTGATTTTTAGATATCAAATTACTGTAAAAATTTTTTTTTTGTACAGTATACTGTCTTTTTTTTTTAATATCACAGTATTTTATACAATCTGTTGCTTTTGAAGGTGCAGATCAGGCAGTTTGAATCAGGTGTCACTGTTTAAGCTGTAAAGTATATCAAAGTTCTAAATAAGCTCTATGTAGACAAGCAAAAATATAAAAGCTGATATTTACACTGTATTTTATTTAACTTGTATTAAAACTCAGAATTTTTAAGTCCTTGTTATTTAAATAAAAAGGTCTCGGTGCAGTTTTCYAGCCTATCTGCCCATTTTCGATGTTGGCTGGTTTAGGCTCTTGGTTTGTTGACGGTGATTAAATCCTGTTGTAAAAGGCCTGGAGCAGCCCCCTGCCATGGTTTAACAGTACAGTGTCTTGGGTAGCAATAGGGATGCGTTATGTGAATTGTTCTGTGGTCTTCCACTCCCCACTCGTGTAACTCTTGGAGACCATGTAGCAAGGTGGACCTGTGATCCAATGGAGCTAAGGGACCAGTCTGCAAGAAAATGGGTTTATTTTAAAAATATGCACCAGCTGGTGTGTGCGGTGCTGCAGATGGTGGGAAGGGTGGTGGTGGTGGGGAAGACACGGGTGCTGCTATGAAGAACGGAGGCCTCCACCCCAGCTCCGTCACCCGCTGCAGCTCTAGCCGCTTGTCTGGATGTTAAATTCAAAGGAGGTATTTGGCAATTTTATCTTGATGAAAAGACTTTGGAAATACTAAGTAAGGTGTGTTTGTTGTGTCGCTAGGCACCGACAGCTGGTAGCAGCTGCCGTCTGACCTGTCCTTTGGGGATCCCGAGACTTGTTTTTGAGAATGCTGAGGTAAAAATGGAGTATCAAGGAAAACTTATCTTAGCTTTGTGTGCTCTACTTTCAACTTGTGCTAATTATGGACGAAATGGCTGGTTTTTTCTATCGTGTAACTGTATTTCGATGCTATACATCTATTTTAACACCGGCCAGGGTGCCTGTGCACTATCTCCTCCGCTGCAGTGGCTGCCAGGTTGGGCCGCGGCCTTCGCGGCCCGCTCCCGACCCGGGGCCTGTTGCTCTGGCACCGCTGCCCCCCTTTCCTTTCCCTCCTGGCACTGGTAACGCTCCTTTCCGTGCTCAGGGGCCGATTTCACTCTGTGTCCGCGCCGCAGCAGGGGCAGGCGCTCGGGGTGGGCAGGGGTGCAGCGGGTGCCGCGGCCGGCAGGGCCCGGGGCGGGCAGGGCCCGAGGCGCTTGCGCGAAGCCCCGCTGCGGGCCGCTGCCGAGTGCGCAGGCGCGGCACCGCCCTCGCGCCTGCGTCCCCGCCCCTTCCCGTGAGGCCCCGCGGCGGGCGCGGCGCTCCCGTCGGGCCGTGCGCGGCCGGAAGCGGAAGTGAGTGTGCTGGTAATCATGGTGCCGCAGGGGTGGGGAAGGAGGTGCCGCCGCTGCCGGGAGCTCGGTGAGCGCGGCGAGCGCGGCGGGGCCGGCTGGAGGGCGGCGGGGCTGCGCCGCGGCGCCCGGGCTGGGGGGCGGTGAGGTCCCGCGCAGGCCCTGGGAGCGGCTCTCCGCGGGGCGGCGCGGCGGTATGGGGCCGGGCCGGGCCGGGCGGGGGTAGCGCCGCGCTCGGGGAGGGGACGCCTTCCCGGCCCGTGGGGCGGGGGCCGCGGCGCCGGCCCGGCACCCCCGCCTCCACCTCCACCACCGCCCGCCCCGAGGCTGCGTGGGCGGCTGGGACCGCGCGGCGCTGTGCCCGCGAGCGGAGCGGGGCCCGGCCCGGCCGGGGCAGAGCCCCTGACCGCCCGCCGCCCGTCCTTCTGTTGCAGATGAGTCATTACGGTCGAACTTCACGATATCGCACTGAGAGGCGGTAAGCCATGGGGGAGAACAGTCCTGAGGGCAACGTTATCTACTACGAAGTGGAGGAAGACGATTTAACACAAGATGACAATATGATGAGGTTTGCTGATAAAAACGGGCTGGTTTCTTCATCATCTGGGACGGTCTATGACAGGACAACTGTTCTAATAGAGCAAGACCACAGCGTATTGGAAGATGATGAGGATGAAGGACAGTGTGGGGATCACTTGCCTTTTTTACCGGAGGGTCATGAAGAAGGATTTCATTTAATAGCAGATCATGAAGGAATGTCCCAGGGTTATGTGCAACATATTATTTCTCCAGATCAGATTCATCTAACAATAAATCCTGGTTCAACTCCTATGCCAAGAAATATCGAAGGAGCAACGCTCACTTTGCAGTCTGAATGCCCAGAAACCAAGCTTAAAGAAGTAAGTAGCTAAATGTGATTCCGAATTTTATGCTTATTGTGAGTCCTTTTCACCTGGTGACCTTAAATGCTTTGAAAATGTGTTTTTTCTAAAGCTGTTGGCCAGGCGGCAGACAGAAGCTTCCCTTGTTCTTAAAGATTACTGTATAGTGGAGTAAATTACGCTCCGTTAAATCTGCTGTTACTTTCAGTGATAGTAGTGCTTTGTGCTGATAGGCATAACTGTTTCCCACAGTCACTTAATGGGTCAGCAGCAAAGCTGCGAGTGTCATCAGTTTTCACTCTAATATCCTGCAGCTTTCTCGTGAAGCAGCCAGGAAGCGCTTTTTGACATGTGGTAACCCACTAGATAGCAGGAGAATATGGTACTGAAAATGCGTTTATGTTAGTAGCGTATGTGATTTTAGTGGTCTTTTATTTTTCTTTTGGTTGGACAATTATTTCCTGAGTTCAGTGATAACTAAAAAGAACATGAACTCTGTTATTCTCTGGTTAACCACATTCTTGAGAAAAGTGTATCCAAGTTACAGGTTAAATTCCAGACTGTTGGCAGTAGCTAAAGTATGAAACTGAAGATGCCAAACCTAAAATTACTTGTAGCTTTATTGTGTCACTCACAGGGAAACTGTGAGAAGAAAACAGGGGAAACTTTAGACTACCTTCTGCTGTATTTTGAAAGCCTAAGTCAGCTTACATATTTAAAATGGTGATTACTTTTAATTCTGTTTTCCTAATGAATTCTGCCAGCATGCAAAGTGGTGAGGGCCTGTACAGACTGACTTAGGATTCTTGCTTTTTAGGTGCAAAAGCAATGCAAAATTGACTGAAATACCAGTGCAGTGACAGCTTTGTGCTCTTTTTTTGGCCCTTCTTAGTTAAATAAGGGATGATCTAGAGAAGTGTCTGTGCTAGTATCAGTGGTAGTAGTATCGACTACTTGTGTAACTGATACTCAGTGTAAGAGAGAATTGCAGAAATGTGCCCTTGCTGAGAAAGGAAGCTGGGTTTGAACCCTCTGAATAATTTAGATCAGTGGGGAACCTTCATTATCGCTCACTCGGCAGTGAGGAAATGGGGCTATAGGAGGTCAGCTCTGCAATTAGTTATGAAACTTCTGGACTGAGGACTGTTCAATAAGCCCATTTAAGCCTAAGGAACTCCTTTTGCTCAGTTATTATTCACATTAGCAGCTGCTGTATCCTACCTTCTTAGCTGCTAAAATATTTAATTTTTGTATGTCAGTCATATAATTTCTTTTCTTTTTGTAGGATAATCAGCTTGTAATCTGCAGTGTCTGAGAACAGTGTATACTAGCTAAACAGGTGTTGGTGACTGCACATGCAATTAAACTGATTTTATTTCTTTACCCCTCCTTTTTAAAAAAGGCTTGTAAGACCTGGAATTTCCTAATGAAATCCTCTATCTGAATTTATTTTCCGTCTCTTGAATTAATTTTCTGGGGCTGGGGGGGGGAGTTACACTATAATTTGAGTGCAGTGGAAATAAGCCCTAAGCGTATGTGACACCCTTCCATCTTGTAAAAACCCTTTTTGTCCTGCTGTTTCAAATGCTTGATAAATTGTCTGGAGATGGGGAGGGGAAAGCTCTAAAACCTCTGAACATTTGGGTCATCTCTAAAAGTCAGCAGTCCAATTCTTTGGTACTTCCAAAACATCTGTAGCTGTTCTAACACTTGAGATAACTGTTTTAAAGTCTTAAATTTTCAGGTCAGTCTTAGACATTTATGAAGCAAAAGAGGGTTTTACACCGCATTAATTACCTTTAACTTCCTTTTGTTATATTATACTTCTCTCACTATAATTCTGTCTGTAAGGATAAATGTGATTATAGTCTTCTATTTCAAATTCATTAGTTTTTTTTGTTCAATGATGAAATAGAAAAAATAGCAATTTAAGGGGAATCTTGTAAACTCAAGATGAGTTAAAGGTGAACTGAACAGTTTAAGTAGACTTTGGCACAGTGTGTCAGGCTCAGCTTTTGCTAGTCTTGTTGATTATTGGACAATTAGTTCCTACTTCTAAGGTAAATGCTTAATTAAGACTCTTCTAGCTTCCCTCTGGTGCATCTCCTTGGGAGAGACAGCACAGTCCTTTGCAAAAAGCGTATGTGATGCAGCCATGGCCTTTATCTTCAAAGCAACTTGTTTCTGTACACTCCATATCCTAGCCATCCGTGGTTTTTCCTGTTGCTGCTGTTACTTTTTTGTTGTTGCTTGTGTATGGCAATGGTCTTGAGTACTTGCTGCTGTAACTGTGAGTCTTTCATGGTCAATATCTACATAGTTTTATGTGTATAATCAGTGCTTATTTGATGTGCTAATGTTCCTAATGTGAAAAGAGAATTAAATGCTTTGCTGCTTTACAGAAAGTTTTATTTTGCTTAGAACATGGTGGTAGTATTGCTTCTGTCTGCAGTATCCTTCTCAGAATAATTTGTGAAATAAAGATTTGGTCTTTGAGAAAAGGGGGAGCACTGCAAGGCCTTTGTCGTAGTTCAGGCCATTAAGCTGAAAGTGTTACTGCCATCTTCCTTTAAATATGTGCATTGGCAGCTAGGAACCAAATCCTTAATCTATAACTGATGTTCTCCTTTTCTTTGACTTTCTAGACCTGAATGTAAACACCTAGAAAGCTTAACAGACTCCTCGCTTGATTTTTAGGTAGTTCATGCCCGTGTCAAATCCCTTGTGTATTATGGGAAGTACTGTGGAGAATGTCCTGTAATGCAGTATGTAAAATGTTAATTTCCAGCTGCCTTAAAACTCTAACAGGGAACATTTACTTCAGTACTGATACATAAATTGTACTGAATCTGATGATCCCTGGTGAAGATAATGTACCCCTTCCCATCTAATACAATGTACTTTCTGACCTTGTGTCTGTGTTTTATCGGTCTATGCTCTTGTGTTTTGGCTGACTCAACACAACCAAACTGTTGTAACTGTGTTGTAATGCTTGGATATTTATTGATAACTTTTACCTGATTTGAACTATAAATTAAGGGCGAGTTGCTTTACAGTGGAATTACTGTTTCCTTCTCTGTACGGCACTTCTGGTAATGCTAAGTGACTAGATAAAAATGGGAAGACCTCCGAAATCTCTTCCTCTTCAAGTTACTGTTGGTCCTATCATCTAGATCATTTGTTCAACGTAAACACTTGATGTTTTTCATCTTTCCTCTTTTTACCGTCTTGTACAAAGTCAAGGGAGAATCAGATGCAAACATTAACAGCTGGTTTTGGTGTAGTGCACCACTTCCATTTCTTTAGCACACAGGTATTTCTTGACTAGCAAATCTATAGTAAGTTAAATGCTTTATAGTAAAGCTTGAATCACAGGAGGATTTAGCAAGCATTTGCTCTGTATTGTGAATTTCATGGTAGGCTGTCAAGTCATGAGTCCAAACATGACATTTTCCTACATGTTCTCATATGAATTCATCGTGTTTCCTATACTTATGGCAGCCTAGGTAACTAGTGTCTATAGAAATAAACAGAAAACAGTGTATCTTAAATAAAATGTAGTATCAGAAGAAATTGAATTAATATCTCTCAACTAGCTTTTTTTTTTTTAAGATTATTTAAAGCTGTTACAGTGGAGTGTAGAGTAGATCCTCTTCCCCATCCCTTTTATCAAAACAAAACAAAAAGCCACAAACAAATCCAGTCTCCCTTGTTAGATGGGAATGTAGTGAGGGAGGATTGGAGGAAGTGACACTTCAACAGGGTAAGATATTTTGAAAAAGGAAGAGGTTTTGGGTTTGGCAGTAAGGCTCCTGAACTGTAGTTTTTAATAAGCTCCTTAGTATGGGTAATTTTCTCTCAGTCTTACTGCATCTTACTGGGACAAAATGCTTTTTTATACTTGTTCTTTTGCCATCCTCTGTAACTTCTTTCTGCTATCCTTTCCTCCCCTACTATATTTTGCAATAGCTAAATATTTTTCATGGTAGTTACAATTCTATGGGATAATGTTGCTTCTCATCTGTCATGTGAAATTGGAAAAGCATGGAGAACTAGTTCCTGGCTGTGTAATTGTCTGTTCAAGCCTGCATTTGAGAGTAAAGTTTCTCCCTGGATTAATCAATTAGTAAGATAAGTGTTGATAATAAATAGCTTGGAAAACTCAGCAATATGCTGTTAACATCAACTATATCCAAGAGACAGGAACTGAATTCAGTACTAGCCAAAATGAAAATTACTGCTAGTTATTTTATAGTTGTCTTATGTCTTTCTAGCTTTATAGTTCTGATATTTCTATGATCTGTGTAAGGATCTCTTCTATGTCTAACCTGCTTTAATATTCTCCAAATACTAAGGTTTTATCAAAGGAAGGTGAAGGTAGATGCCAGCCTGTTGTTGTGGTATCAACAAGAGGCTACAGATTGAGATTACACAAGAGATTACTCAGCTCCTATATACCCAGATTTTATAAAGCTTTCTTAAAGGGGTCCTACTGGCAATTTTGTCCCCTACAAAATACGTTGGAAGTAACTAAGAGACTATTTATTTCTCTTTCCTTATGGAGGACCATCTAGAACCCAAATTATACCTGGTATAAGTTTGTGCCAGGGCACTATATGACTGCCGTGCTTCCTGGGAAGCTGTTGGGATAATGCATTTAGTTAACTGCAATCCCTGCCCGTACTGAAGAGCTCGTTTCCCAGGCTACCGTTATTCCAGAGGTGGTCGTCTGGAGAGGCAGAGCCTGGGTCTGAGTAACCCGATCGTTACAGCCCTGAAACGCGTGCCTTAGTGCTTTAGACCCTCGTTCTGTAGTTACTGTTATGAAGGCCTTAAACCTGTATGTAGAGAGAGGGGAGTGAAGGCATGCAATGAAATATCCTTTGGGTGCCTCAGTTTTCAGGTACTTGATGTAAGATCTAGTAGGCATGCTCTTAAGAGGAAATGCTGAGTGCACGTGGCTCAGATTGACACCGTTAGGGGCTGTTACTTTGACTGTTTGAGAAACAAAACCTGAAGGTGTGTACCTTCCTTTGGACCTTATAGCACTGATTGGTCTCCAACAGTACCAACAACTGTTAGCATAATAAATAATGTGTTCCAGATCCCCCCAAATGTCCTTATTCTTGCGCCATTGTAGTACATGAATGTGAGACAATTTTTGGACAAAACACAAGTATGTTTCAGAGAGCCATTTACAGATCTCATAGTGATTTTACTGAGGGCCCACTGTTTCTTTCATTTATGTGATATTACACAAAGCATGAATCAAATTAGTTATTTTATAGAAGGATTTAAAAATATTCAGTTCTTAATTAGGCACACCAAGAACGATGTGGTTTTGGTGTTACTCCTACTTAACACATCTACCTAAATTCCCGTTATTCTGAGAGGGGCATGACTTCAAATAAAGTGATTTTATACTTGCCTGACAATAGGTCAAGGAATCCCGTGTTATTCTGTTCTCAGCTTCCAAGCCGTGGTAGTAAAAAACCATGATTATCAAATGCTCTTTTCTGATGGGTGTATATAAAGAAAAAAGAACAATTGTTGAGTCATGGGATGGGTAGAAACCCACAAATGTTACACATTGGTTATGTATAGGTTCATCTGGTTCTCCTGGTATCAACCCCCAATTCAGTATCTGTTTTTTGAAGACAATCTGCAGGTTTTTCTAAGCAATAATACTAGGTACTGTAAGATAGATGCTTTGTGCCTTGGAAAAGAGGAAAATTGCTGGCTTGTGTCCTGCTATATTATCTTCCTGACTAGTTGTTAGAATACTAAATCTGCAAGTTCCTGCTCCTCTGTTGTGAGTTTGCATTGCCTTTCTAAACGTTTCCAAATCAATGGAAATGCTTTTGGAATACTCTTCTGCTTCTTGTCTGTCAACCATCAAGTCCTCTCTTGGGCTCTGTAATCACTTTTAGATATTAAGGTTTCTCAACTGCAACAGTCAAATGAAAGCCATCAGTCTGATAATTAATGTTGAAGATAAATTTGTTCAAGCATATCAGATGTCTTATTCCTTCTACTTCACAAGAGAGAATGAGATTTAATTAAGCGTTATGACTTGCACACTGGAAGCTTCTACATGGTCTCTTTCTGCCTGTTGCAGAAGCTGGGAAGGCTACCAAATGTAGTTCAATATGAGATAGCTGACTGAGAAATCTGTAGCACTTGCCTTTTGATGTAAAGCACCTTGTTTGATTCATTACGCTTCAGGCATTGACTATTTAAGTAAACCCAGAAGAGAAGAACAAAGCACAATGAAGGCTGCTTTTGAGATAAAATGAAGTAATAAATGGACTGATGGTTAGGCCATAAGAGATGCTGAAAACTAGTTCTCATTCAAGCTCTTAATGGAATTCAGCACACAGGGCAGTGCTTTTGAGGGTCAGGCTGTGAAAGTATGTTTTCCCTTGTCTTCCTCCTCCATAAATAAATAGCTCTACTAGAAGCACCTGAGTGAAATGTAGGTGCTACATACTGGAATAGTGGGTAGGTTTGATAGCCTCTCACTCTCCTTTCCAACTGTGTTATCGGATTTTTAGCTAGAAACATTTTGAATTATGTTTTTCCTTTTTCCCCCTCTTCTCTTAGATTACTATTCTTCTGTAAGGTCAGCCTGCTTTCCAATGTGTGCCACTCTTTCCTCGGATAGCGCAGCAGAAATATTCAGTTATCTGATAATTAAATGGCAATAATTTTTTTTTTTCTTACCTTTGGGGTCAAAATCTATTCCATTGTCTTTGATGTTTAACTGCAGTTCTACCCTGTCTGGATTCCAGAAATGCTTAAAAATTACTAAGTATGCAGTATTTTGTCTCTTAGGTTAAGAGATACCAGTGCACCTTTGAGGGCTGCCCGCGCACCTATAGCACTGCCGGAAACCTGCGCACTCACCAAAAGACACATCGTGGGGAATACACTTTTGTCTGCAATCAAGAAGGCTGTGGAAAGGCCTTTCTTACCTCCTACAGCCTCAAAATCCATGTTCGAGTGCACACTAAGGAAAAGCCGTTTGAATGTGATGTGCAGGGCTGTGAAAAGGCATTCAATACACTGTACAGGTAGGAAGCCTCTGCCTGTTTCTCTTGTAGGTGTGGCTGTTGCTGTTTTGCAAGTTGCATCTACTTTTAGTTTGTGTCTGAATACAATTGTTATGCTTCTTCTGGGTACAGATATGAATATAACCCCCCCAAAATGTGGAAGTGCTATACCAAGAGTAGGATGACAGAACCTATGATGACATACTTAGCTTATTTATATTACAATAGTATTGAAGATGGTGCACAGACACAAGGAATTCTCAGATTTGCTTGAGGACTTTGGAAGTGATATCAGTTACTTTCATAAACTAGTTACCTTCAATTCAGAGTATGTTAAGCCTTTGATCCTGTCCTGCACATTTGAATGAATGGCTTGCTTGCATCAGGAGGGGCCGTCTCATACTACAAGTCATAAGAGGGATTTTTTTGCCATGCTTTTTAGGTTGAAAGCACATCAGAGGCTTCATACGGGGAAAACATTTAACTGTGAATCAGAAGGCTGCAGTAAATACTTCACAACGCACAGTGACCTGAGGAAGCACATTCGAACACACACAGGAGAAAAGCCATTTCGGTAAGTTGCTGGATGGCAATTTTTACTTCTGTGGGACTTCTGTAATGGGCCACCTGTGCCAAAAGGCAGCTATTACTGTCCTGAATGAAAAGCTATTCTCATGAGAGAAAAAAGTGAAGGTGGCTAGCATTTCAGCATGTTTGTTCTAGAGCTCCCTCAGTTGCCTGTAAAAGTGGGTGAAATGACTGTCTTCGAAGACAAGAATAGTCAAACTATTTTTTTTTTAAACATAAATGTGTGCCACGATGAGCATGTTTTTAAAACATATTGCTGCTTCTCTATAGTGATGCAACGTTTATTCCATGAAGGAGCTCCCCCCCTCCAAATGCTGACTTCATGCTTGAATTTTAGAGTCCTATTCAGAGCCTTGCTATAGTCTGTGTAGCATGCATAGCAGCTGTTGGGAGATACCTGATTACTAACACAGATTAGCATTAGGCCTGCTTTTCAGAGTCCTGGGACTATTGCAAAGCATGATCTAAGGTTGTAACTAATGCATCAAAGAAGCCTGACGCTAACTCTTCTGTGATGCCTCATTCAGGTGTGAGCATGACGGCTGTGGAAAGGCTTTTGCTGCAAGCCACCACCTTAAAACACATGTTAGGACACATACTGGTAAGTCCCAAGGGTTTGCTTTTTCTTTAATTGAGCTTATTCAGTTTATACTAACTCTCAGAATCCTAATATGTATTTATACTTACATATAATATATGGGTGACACCAAGCTGAGTGGTGCAGTTGATACACTTGAGGGAAGGGATGCCATCCAAAGGGACCTTGACAGGCTGGAGGATTGCGCCCGTGTGAACCTCATGAAGTTCAACAAGGCCAAGTGCAAACTCCTGCATCTGGGTCAGGGCAATCCCCAATACTCCATTTATGCACTTCCATTTATGCTTGACAGGTCTTGAAYTTCATGAGCATGTTTCACAAATGTATCAGTAATGATGCATAAAAATTAAATGTTGTGTTCTTATGTCACTTCACGTGGTAAAATGGAAGCTTTTATCTGCAAGACTCCCAAGAATGCTGAATGTGTGAAGTGGCATTAAACAATCTTGTTTGTATAAAATATTATTACTCTCCTAGGTGGTTTAAAAGTACGTGTCTGGTAATGTTTGTAAGTTTGTTATATGTGTTTTGTGCTGCCTATAGGGGAGAAACCCTTCTTCTGTCCCAGTAATGGCTGTGAGAAGACTTTTAGTACACAGTATAGTCTCAAGAGTCACATGAAAGGTCATGAGAAAGGACATTCCTATAATGCACTTCCCAATAACAACGTATCTGAGGTTAGTAGCACTTCTTCCTAATGCTTCTGTGTTAGATGGAGATAAAACCATATTTTGGGGAAGAAATTATTTGGTCTGTAGCTTGTTCTAAAGGTATAACATTTAAGGCTGGGATTTTCAAAGGGAATTGTAACTACTTGGTGCCCCATCTCCCATGAAGAAACCCACAGGTGCCTCTTTTTTGAACCGGGAATTCAATTTCAATTCTGAAATTGCTGGCATTCAAGGTGGCAGTGTAGGGTTTGTTCTCATATGCTGTGTTTACAGTGTGCTGATAATAAACAGTGGGATCAGTATTTCTGAAACTTCTAGCATGGTATTTGGTTACCAAATTTTTATTTAGAAAAGCTCGTCTAAATTTGTCTATTCATTTTAATCACATTAAAATTAACGCTTGGGCTACTGCTGCTTTGAGTATGCCACGTACTGACCCAAGTTTATAGGCAGTTATATATATTATCATGCTTTCCTTGTAGATTCTTATGTTTTAATCAATACTATGTTATAAGCATGTGAAGTAAAATAAATACTGTTAAGATTTAATTTTTTTTATTTTCTATAGGCTGATTTGTTCCTGTGCTAATTTAAAATTCTAGGTTATTTAATTTTTTTGAAGTAATGTGAAAGAGATGTTAAGAATCATTGATAGCTACTAAATACCCTTTGCTTAGTAATATTTCTCCTTTGATTTTAGAACTGAGACTTGGGTCACATATAGGTAAAAAAAATTCTGCGTAGACAGAATTGTATGGACTCTAAAAAGTAATTAAAACATTTTTGACACTATTCTTTTAATATATAACTCAATTTCTTTTTCTTCTTTACAGGATACAAGCCACTCGCTTTGTCTGAGTGACTTAAGCCTCATATCAACAGATTCAGAATTGCGGGAGAACTCTAATCCAGTGAGTTACTGTCCTGGAATTGCCTAACCCGTAATTTGAGTTTTGCTTTTTTCTGGCAATGTGCTTGTCCTGTCAACTAGAACACAGCGGATTAGATATGTGTGGCTGGTGGCTTCTGTTTTGCTTGTTCAGGCCTCCGGCATGCTCTACTTCAGGCTTCCATTTTGCTAGTGGGGGAGATGTACTCTTTCACAGAATAAGTGTCTTTGGATAGAATTGTTTTAGATGTACTGAATACTGCTTTTTTGTGTGTCTCGTGGCAGTTTGCAGGAGGCTCTCTCTTGACAAAAACCGTATGTTTCTTACACACCCTGTTGAGCCTGTAAATATGACATATTGTTGCTGTCCTTTTTGGAATGTCGGAACAAAAAATAAATATTTCTGTCTAAAAGCAGAATAACTGAGTGAAAGAGAGGGATTTTCCTCCAAAATATGCAGTGCTTTATTCAACCTGTTTTTAAAGGCTCTGCATCTGATTTTACTGTAATAATGTTCTTGCTTATTGATAATCGTTGACTGAGCTTAAATTTTACATAGAGGAAGATTAGATACTGATGAGATTCTGTCATTCTTTTGTGCTTCGATGTGGAAGCAGCATGCAGCTTTTTAATATATTCTGTTCCTAGAGCAGTGTGGGTGACAGTAGTGCATAGTCCAGGATATAATCTAAGCGGATCTGTCTTGTTTCAGCTCCAGAAAAGGTTTCACAAACAGCCAAGAACAAATCAATATCTGTTTCTGTTTCTAACAGAGTATTACAAGAAATAAGGGTTAAACAAAGTGTGGATGCAGAAGAATATATTTTACTTTTGGAGGACTTACTTATTTTTGTAAGGATTTACTCATTATGTTGGTAAATTTGATTGTGGGTAATAAAAACTAAGTGTCATTTTACACTAGGTAAGTGAAATATGTTGCCTTTCCTGAAGGTGGCTGGTTAATAGGAGAGGTATTTCTGACACTGCTTGACTGGGATTTGTGCAAAGTTTATGGAGACCTGAGATATAACATTATCTGATGTGTTCCTCTTCATTTTCTATTTACCAGACACATGGACAAGACCTTAGCACAATCTCACCAGCAAGCATCTTTGAGTCTATGTTTCAGAGCCCAGATCATACTGCAAATCAGGATGACTCTCAGCAGACAGGTACAAACTGTATCTAAACTATTTTGAGAGAGGTTTTTTGACAGTTTTCCCCCTCTGCGTGCATGTACTTAATTCAGCATTTCAGACCGAAGATTACTGCCCCACATAACTCTACGTAGCAAACAGAACTTTAACTTTACTGTTGAAATTCTTTTGTGTTGGAAATGCATTGTATTCACAGACCGCGTAACACTCAGACACAGTGGCAGGGGAACTGACCGAGTATTTACAGCATGTTGTCGAACAATGCTGACATTGATGCTCTTGGACTTCCCAAGTTGTTTTCAAGCTTCCTCTCTTGATGTAGCTGCACAAACCCGCTGATAAAAAGGCTTCTTACAGAGAGCTAATGAGGCTGATCAGCTTGTGTGTAGTATCCAGTGTTACCAGCTTCCTGAATTTGGACCTACTATTAGGTTTCACTCCCTAGTGTTATATGTTTTGTCTGAAAGACAAAAAAGTCTGCACTAGTCTGAAGATGTGAAAGTGGTAATGCTTTACTTAGCAAAAACCCATCAGCTAGCAAGTTCATTGAAAAAGTTGTTTATTCAGATCTTATGACAACTGATGTATTTATTTTTTTTTTCTTTGTTTCTTTTGGCAGCTGCCTTGATTGAAGGTTTTAATGGCGATGCAGACTCAGTCACTGCTGTTCCGCCTTCTGCAGGAGACTCAGCATCGTTGTCTCTTCCACTTGTACTGCAGCTCGGCATCTCTGAGCCTTCGCATTCAGCACTACAAGCCTCAGCAGCACCTGCTGCTCCCTCCTCCATAGGAACCAGCTCACAGCAAGCTGCATTTGGAAATCCTGCAACTGTTTTACAATCCCCAGAAGTGCCTGTTCCTCACAGCACACAGTTTGCAGCCAGTCACCAAGACTTCCTGCAGCACACTCAGACACCACCACAGCCCATTGTACAAGGACTTTCAGTGGTTGCTGGGGCATCTGCCCCAACAGCATCAAGTGCCACTGAGCCCCTGCCAGCTGTAGTTCAGACTGTGCCTGTTGGTGCAAACTCTGTTCTGACCAGTAATCCAACTATAACAATTACTCCTTCTCAGAGCACCGCTATTCTGCAGTCCAGCATTGTCATGGGAGAGCAAAACTTACAATGGATCTTAAATGGTGCCACTGGTTCTCCACAAAGCCAAGAACAAATGGTTAGTATATCCAGCATGGCTTTGAAACAGCTTGAACCATCTGTCTTCCTCCTAAAGTCCTTGCTTTTGAAAAGGATGGGGATCAAACCTGTAATTGTAAGATACAAACCAGGATGCAGTATTGTATAATGCTTATCATGTTAATATGTATAAACATGTCACCAGTGCAGCCCCTAAAATAGATAGAGAAATAAATAGAAAATAGATAGAGAAATCCAGGATGCAGAAAAATCTTGCTTTCTTCTTTTCCCCAGTGACAGACTTCTCACAGAAGGTATCAGCTTGGTTTATCCAGGACAGTGCACCACATGGCCTAAGAATATATGTGGGTTTTAATCTATTACTTTTGACAAGTAGAAGCACAAAAAACTCTGAAGTTTGTGTTTAGACATTTTATAATCTGTCCTTTCCTAATTTAGCCTGATAAAGGTAATGAAAAGTTTTCTGGGAAAACAGAATGTTTCTGGTTCTCCAGTAAATCTGGATAGCTGAGGCTTCAAGTGTTTGAAGAGTATGGTTGCCACCTTTTAGACTTTCTCAGTTGCAAATGGTCAGGAATGAATGGCAGTAGGTACAAGCAGTATGAGCAAGCACAGGAGTTTTTTAAGAATTCAGTCATTCGATTGTCAAAAACCACAAGCTGTGTTAACAGGCATGTGGTGGGGAGGGTGATTACTCCCCATCTTTAGGACTACTGAAGTAATACTCTGAGTTTTGGGATAGACAGAACATGGCCCAGAACCGAGCTAAATGTTATATTTTTTTATTAGTTTTTCTGTGTGTTCTCTCTGGAATGTGTGTATAGCTGTTTCTTTTGATTGCAGCTGTTTAGAATTTGAACAATAGAAACTCGATTGGAATCAACTCACACTTTTTTTTTCTTGTTTTTTTTTCTTCTTTGAAGCCACAAGTTCCAAAAGTAGTAGAAAAGGTTTTTTTTACCACTGCATTACCAGTAGCTGGCAACACAGGTAAGCTTGACACTGAACTTGCTTTTCTCTCTTTGTTTGTTTGTAGTACTGTTAGCTTGACCAGGACTTGTGGTGATTTTGTTGCTTGCAGAAATGTTGAAGACAATCCTTTCTCTCCTTTTTTTTTTTTTTTTTTTTTTTTTTTTTTTTTTTTTTTTTTTTTTTTTTTTTTTTTTAACCTTCCTGAGGTTTTAAGTGCAGTCTGCTGTAGACTCATAGGTTTGTGCTGAGATCTGTCTTGTAGTAGTTTCTCTAACAACTTGTAAGATAATCAGGTTCACAGATCAGATCCAGTATTCATAAAAATGGTATTTTAATGGAACTTATGTAGAAGAATAAAAGACAGAAATGCAAGGACATAATTTGTTTTTTGTTCTTTTAAATGAAGATGTGAAACAGGTAGTAAACTAGTAAACTTCATCAGTTCTTTAGCAATTGTTTTTGGTAAGCACTATCTGTGAGATTCATCAAAATGATACACAACTGTAGAAGTTCTGTTCCATAACATGCTTCCTACACAGTGTTATTATATTGCAAAGATGAATCAGAGTCAAGAGAGATCAGGTAAATTTAAAACTTAAATTTTAAAAGAGAAAGGAAGCCAGGCAAGTAGAGCAGCATAGGAAGAGGAGGAAGCATGAGAAGCAAGATGGGAGAGAAAAGCAGACTAGAGAAAATGAACAGGAAAATACCTGTGTTGGTGTCAAGGAGTAGAATTACTAGTGTAATGTTGTATCATCATCTTCAAAGACTGGTGCATAGGGACTGGGGCATTTGAATGCCACTGTTGGATTTTACGCTGTAAAAGTTACAATGGTTGTCAGAAGAGACATACTGTGCTGTGTAAAAAAAATTTAGATCAGACTTCTAATGCCTGGGTTCAACCTGAACAGAGGTTGCTCATCACAGAGAGTACCTGCTACTTTTTTCTTATTTATCATATGCTAGAGGTATTCATTGTGCTTGAACAAAGTAACACGTAATCTCTGCTGCAAGGTGCATACAATCTAATTTAACAAAGATTATTTGTCTCTCCCTGCTGTGAAATTATGTAGTTCAGTTGTGTTTTGTCTTTGTTTCACCTTCAGGAAACCCTGTTCAGCAGATTGGTCTCAGTGTTCCTGTCATTATTATAAAGCAGGAGGAGGCCTGCCAGTGTCAGTGTGCCTGCCGAGACTCTGCCAAGGACAAAGCCACCATTAAGAAGGAATGTTCCTCACCTGGTTCAAAAGCTTTGGAGCAGCCAGCTCCCCAGCTGCAGCCTCAGACCTTTCCTTCCTCTTCCCCTTCTCCTTCGTGTGGGCAGAGCAGTCAGATAGTTAACCCTTCAGACTCACAGACTGAAACATTAAGTGCCATGGATGTATCGGACTTCCTGTCCCTCCAAAGCCCTGAAACCCCATCTAATATAATTCCAATCGAAGCACTACTGCAGGGTGAGGAAGAAATTGGTTTGAATAACAGCTTCTCTAAGTGAAGATGTTCCAGATTTTCCTTTGCACCTGGAGGGTAAAACCCTTCTCCTTAGAAGCAGAAACTGAAGGATCGATTCTTTTTCCTTCCTCTTTGGAAGTTTTGTGGCTTATTTCTGCTTCACAGATGTCATCTTAGTCACGTCCCAGGTACATCCATCTTTGAGAATCTCTCTAAAAAAAGAAAAGGAAAAAAAAAAAAAAAGAAAAAGCTAAGTTATATATGAACTGTTTTGGCTGCACTGTCTGTCACTTTTGCTTGTCATATGTGAACACAGAAGTTAAGGTTACTCGTGTGCAAAAAGATTTTAAAAAGAAAGAGGGGGGTTAGTTTGTCTCCAATTGCACATCACTTATGTTTGGGATTAAGGTACTGGCAGCGAGTGGGTCTTTGTTACAACTCCTTGGGTCTATAATTTTCTTCTGTCTCTTATGTCTGATACTAACCATGCACTATAAGGGGAGCCCAGGAAAGGAATTTGCTGTAGTAGAAAATGGTATTATTGCAGAAGATGATCTATCCGCAATTTTATTGGAATGGGATTGTCACATTACTGAGTTGGGAGCTGATACCTGGGTTTACTTTGTACTAATGCTGTTACTAAAGCCTGCAGAAATTTTGGGGAGTTTATTTCAGTAGAGCACAAGTACCTTGTGCTCCTGATAGATCTGTTCATTTAGTTTCATTAGGACTTAGAAGTGTGGTGGCAGACACACTGTTTCACAACATGGAAACGCAATTGGAGCCCCTGCTTACTCAGGCTCAAGAGTCTGTTTTCTTTGCCTCTCTTTGAAGGATGCGGTGAGTCCCAGATGTAGTCAGATTGGTGCCTGCTGCTCTTTTGATTTATTTGGCTCTGTTCAGAAACAAATCATCCTCTTAACCCCCGCGACTGTTTAATCAGGAGCATGGTGCCTTTGCTGGTTACTCTCATCTTTTGTCAAGAACAACTCTAGGAAAATTTTCAGAATGATTCAACATAAATTCAGTTTGAATTCAGTGAGTCTATCCTTCAGCTGTCCATAAATGCTTCCTTTTTTTTCTGTTAAGCTATATAATTTCTGCCTGAATCTGCCTCCAACCTACTGCAATGCCAGCTTTTTGTGCACGGGGCTATTTCTTGACTAAAAGATGTTACACAACATAGTAGTTTTTCATATCAAACTGAAAGTCTATATTCTAACCTACTCAGGGTAAATAAAACACAAACCCCCCTTCCACCAAAAAGCCTGTAATGTTGCAATAAATGCAGTCTCATTCTAAATGGTTTATTTATGCTGCATTATTTTAAAAGATGTAATTTTATAGTGTTTTATCCATCTTTCTGGCTTTGGCTGTCTTTTTGTGTTAAAGGAAAGAATATTAAATAGTCTTTATTCAGTTTACAGTGTTGTCATTAGTGAGATACAAAGATAATGACTGTAAGCCAATTACTGTGGAGTGTCTCTGCGCACTAAATTTAGGAATGCAAACTCCTAGTGGATAGAGATCTTTCACTCTTTGTATTTGATCAAAGCTGCTCTCTGTACCTGCTGGGGGGAGAATCATATGAGTGCAGCCAGACCTGCCCAGGATACTGGATGATTAGCAGGTTTTTCAACCCTCTTGTGACATGCTCTGTGTAACCTTACCAACACCGCTGCCACAGTCAGCTGAGACAGTGTCTTAAGGGATCTCGCATGCTATTCCCTTGCAAATCCGCTGCCACAGCACAGATGGAAATGGGCTGAAGGGAACTGGCTTTTCACCTCTCTGACAAGTTGCTTCCAGTTGTTCGGTGCAGAAGGGTAAAACTGTCCCGTTAGGGCGAACGTGAGGGAGGAGAGGCTGTGCAAAGAATGCTTCGTGCCTGGGAAGTGTTGTGTCACTCTACTAGGGCAGAGTGTGCTGTTCTGGTAATTGCAGTGATGAGCTTGGGGGCACCAGCTGAACTGGAAAGCAAGAACTGCTTTGAACACAAAAGAAATAGTCTCAAGCCTGTGTGGCGGGACTGTCCTCACAGGGATGAGTCTGCTGCCAGCTCTCTTGCATAGAGCTCCGCTTTGGAGGAGTGCAAGCAGCGCCTGGAGCTGTGTGGGGGGTCCCCCAGGGGCACAGGCCACTGCGAGGGGCCTCGCGCCTCTCCTGTGGCGTGGTGTGGCAGTGGTGTTTGAGGGTGAGGGGAAGTATGCATGTATGCATGTGAGAGAGTCTGCTAATGCAGGAGCCTGTAGATTCCCCTGGAGTTGCGGGATTTTCTCTGATGGGGACAAGGGTACCAGATGTGGCCTGAAATGTGACAGCTGGGGGATTTAGCAACCTCTTCTGAGCATTTGTGTCCTTCAGGGAAGTGTTTTTCCATGCTACTTTTGCAACTTGTGACTTAGTCCACCTAAAACACACTTCTGGTTGGACCAGATAGCATCTTCAGAAACTCCTGTGTGACAGAAATCTGAGTAGAATAATCTACCAAAGGCTTTGAAATCGGAAGCTAATTTGGAAGCGTGGTGATTGGCAGCAGTGAGGTGCTGCACGTGTCCTTTCTGAGTGGGTGTTGGAGGTTAACCTCTCTGCTGTTTTCTCTTCACAGCTACTGTTTTCTATTGGTGTGTTCTAGGAAAAGCAATGTGTTCCAAGTTTATGCTGACTTTTAGGTGCATTGGGTTTGCCGTTACCCTCTTGTACATGCATCAGGCAGGCTGTGATTTAGGTGAAACTAATTAGAGCTTGTAACGAGGCAAGAGCAGTGTGATTCTGTGAATGCACAGGCCGCTGCACCACAGGCTGTGCATCCCACCTGATTGTGTTGTACAGATGTGTGCTTTTGTTGTTTAATCATTGGTCTGCTTTCCAGAGTGTTCCATGCTGCGTGTATCTGATACATTTCACAGTGGACATTTGCATCATCCCCAGTACCGTGTGATCAAATGTTGTACTGCTGGGGTGGTCACTAACGCATGTGGATGGGAGGAGATCCATGAGCAGCTGGCAAGAGGGGGCAGTTGCAGCAAAGCCCTGAGATTCCTCGGTGCCAGAGAATTTTCTGTCCTTCTCCCCTTGTTGCCGCAGCATTTAGCATATTCACAATCATATTTTTAATAAAGGGGGGAGTTTCTACCATTGTAGATCTGGTAAGACGTTGGTTTCCCAGAAAGAGGCATATTCTATTAATACGCTGGAGCCTCTGAGAACAGTGTGCCCTCCCYCTGCAAAATCTGCATTTCACAAACCCCTTTAATTATCAGTCAGAGAGTAAAACTGCACTGCTCTGGGTTGTTCTGTGTTAAAGGTTTTGCTGGTTTGTGGCTTGTGGGGATTTACTTGGTTACTTACAGTTTCTAGACGGGTGCAGAAGCTTAACCATGTAGAATGGGTCTAATTACCAACATTGGTAGCTCTAGTCACCAAGCAGTGACCCAAGCAAGCAGACTTGGCGTGAAGTTGAAGGCTGTAGAAGTTGCTTTTCATGCTTGTAGATGGTAGAGGGATGGAAAATCGGCACTGTTTAAATGCTGGTACTGAATTATATAGAACAAAGTACGAATTGGGCACTTCTGTAATGCTGACTGTGTCCAGAAAAGACTAGTTTGCAGAACCTCATACTGGTATCTAAAATGCACTTTAGGTTATTTTTTCTTTAACCCAATTGCTGCAATTTCTTTTGTATATACTTTCACAAAGTTTATTTTTGCTCTGAGTAAAAGTTAACAGGGGTGTGCAAAGATGAGCACTTAACTTGGTGCAATACTTGTAGCTAAAGATCATTGTCCCATGTGGTCAGTCTGTCTGTGTCTGTCTAACTGAATATATATAGTAACTAGCTCAGTGACATACTGCCCTTCTCTGTCTATACCCAAGAGAAATTATGCATCATTAGCAAATGTCCAATCTATGCAAATATTCCACTGAGAGCACTGTGCTTTAGCAGGCCTTTTCTCTCACGCTTTCTGGTGGGCTGCTTGTCACTTCTGTTGGACACAACTGTGTTCCTTGATGTATATCCTTTCTCCCTTGTCCTCTGCTCTGTTCTGCCACATGAGTATGAACAGAAGTGACGAGCTGTTCTGAAACAGGCATGTTGCACCTTTAAAATTTGTCTTCGCGAGATCGTTTTTGATGTCATGTTATCTGCCTTACTTCATGGAGGATGGCGCTTCTGCAGTCATCCAAGATATTGTTTTTGCAACTGCAGCAACATTGTTAAACTGTTTACAGTATTCTTCCTGCACCGATTATAAATAAGGCTCGGAGAAGGAACTAACGACTAGCCTGTTGGTTGTGGAACTGCTGGGGGAGAGTAGTTAAGGCGTAATTGACCTTGGAGCTGATTGGAGATGAAAAGCTGTTCCTGATTTGGGGGGGAGCACAGCTGGCAACTGAAATGAGAGGCAGCCAGGTCCGTGATGTAGAGCAGATGGGATCTTGGTGTCACATTCTTTGTTCTGCTGCTGGCTGGCTGTGAGACCTTGGGCAAGTCACCTAACCTCTCTGTGCCTCGGTTTCCTCCCTGTGAAATGAGGACAATGAAACTTGTCTTTATAAAATGCTTTGAGATCTATGGGTGAAAAGTCCATGGCATTAGTCATCTGACCTAGCTGGGCAGAACCGTTAAGAGTCAATTTGGACTGTAAGGCAAAAAAAAAAAGGCATGTCTTTAATAAACCCTACAAATTTCTGATTGCATAGTTTTTAATTGGTACACTATTTTTTCCGTAACATATTTTGGAAACAATGTCAAGGTTTTTATAAATGTTACCTGTAGTTGATACTCATGGACAGGGCTGAACTTTTAACTTTTTTGCGTCTTGTCTTGATATATATCATATGTTCTAGAAGTTGGATTCTGTGTCTGCACTGAGAAATGCAAATTAAACTGGATATTTATGTAGTAGTGTACATAGTCTAAGTGTGTGTGTTCTTGGAACTAGTTTAAAAATCCCACACCATGCTTTTGGTGGTGTGCAAGCTGGCCAAAATTTGGTTCATTATGCAGTGTACACTTTCTCAAATAAATGCAGTTTCTACTTTTTCTTACAAGAAATTTTTTTCATATGATCTTTTTCAGCAAAATCAAGGGTATGTTTTTGCAGTACCGTAGTTACAGTAGCTGGTATTTCTTGCTGTGTAGCTTTGTGTCCTTCCACTTGCTTACTGAACCGGAGCTATCTGTCTGACCCTTGTTTGGAGAGTGAGTTGTAGTTGCAGTTCTATTTCACACAGACCAGCATCAGCGCGGCAGGCAGGGATGTGCGCACCTCGAGCCTGGTTAGTTACCGAAGCAGTCTTCAGCATCGACACTGCAGAATTGTCAAACCAGGAAGTCTAGGAGAACCATAGGTTGTCTACTTACTGCTTTTGTTTTGTTTGACACGTATGGGGAGCTGGGCAATGGTCTTGGAGATGACAAAATAACCCCAGTTTTTCAAGAATGTGTGTATGGTATTAAAGGAATTTATTTAACTATGAAACATGGGAACAAATGTGCTTACATTGAGCAATGTGAATATGTTAGTTACAGGTACAGTACTTCCAAAGGAAGAGCATCTCCAAAACCCAAAAAAGAGTAAATATGAATTTGTATTTTTTGAAGAATGTAAAATGTGAAATAATGGTGTTTGCTTAATTGCTCATTTTGTATGAAGTTAATATTGTACTTTGAAATATCTGCAAAGAAGTGGAAATTAACTTTTTTGGAATTGAAAGCAATATTAATACTAACGGAATCCTAATTAAATGCTTATTTAAACATTGTGTTATCATAGTCTTTCCTCAGAGTATTTATAAATTGTTTGGGAGATGAGTGTGAGGATCCTTCAGGACACGAAGTATTTCCAAATCCTGACAGACAACAGCATTTGCCTTGGCAGACTCCTCCCTCCCCCACCAACAGTGACCTTCATAAACAAACTTCATATCCTCAAGTTCACTTGGGTATGGATAAGAGTTAAAGTGGATGTTGTGAATCTACAAATTATTCTTTGTCTTTGAAAAGGGGAAATGCTTGCATAGTCCCTTCCATGCAAGCACCAGCTGTGTTCAATGCAGGTACCATGATGTCAAATGCCAGCAAGGCACTGTAAGCTGTCTGAAGCTGCAGGGGAAGTGAGAAAGCCAAAATTTCCTGTGGTAAAGATGGTAGTTCTAGTACCTAAAACCTTCAAAGCGGGGATGCTAAGTACTTTCTAATAAAGAGAACGGGAACTTTGGGGAGAGCTTGTGGCAATAAAGGAAAATAGACTGACTCTCCACTCTGAATAAATCAAGCTTTCAGTGTAGCAAAACATTTCCATGTGGCAACCCCCCCCCCCAAACCTCCAGGCTTGGCCGGCTGTAGTTTGTTCATACCTCCCAGATCATGCATCTATGACTTCAGGATTGTAGTTCTCATTGGAGATTGCGTTGCTACCCACAAAACAACGCACAGTTTTCATGCTTCTCCTGCCCTTCTAAAATCAAGTCAGTCGTTAACTAGTCCTGTTAACAGTCAAGGAAAGAGTCACTATTTGAGACAAGCTGGTGCGATCTCTTTGAAGGCTGTGCCTCCTTCAGTAAGAAGCAGCTAACCTCCACGTAGGCAGAGGGGATGAGATACAGGCTAAGCCAATATCGCTTTATTTTAAAGTGCAAATTTAGTAAGATAAGGTATCGGTGCAACGAGAGAAAGCAAAGTCCAAGGCCACAGCTGAGGGCACCGGCTGTGTTCACCGACCCATCAGCCTTCGGGTTTCCCCCTGGCACGCACTAGCGAGGCTTGTCCAGAGCCCGTCACCGAGCAAAAGCCTTTGGTCCCCCTGGCTCCGCGCTGGCGCTGCCGCGCTCGGGCCGCGGCCCCCGCCAAGACGAGCTCCTGCAGCCGTTCCCGCGCAGACCCGCCGCGGTCGCTCGCCGAGGCTCCTCAGGGCTTCGCGTCCCCCTGGCCGCCAGGCACGGAGCTCGCCGCGGCCGGGCCCGGGGCCGGGCGAGTCAGGGAACAGGGAAGGGCGGGCGGGCGCGGGGCGGGGGCCGGGCGGCGCTGCCCGGGGCGGGGGGCCGAGCCCGCCTCCGCCCGCCGGCCCTCTCCCGGGCCCGGGCCGGAGCTTGCGCAGGGCGGGCGGCAGTCAGCACTCAGGGCTGCCTGGAGGGCGGCCATCTCCGCCGTCAGCTCCTCGCAGGCGGCGATGCGGGCCCGCAGGTGCCGCTGCCGGGCCTCCAGCAGGCTCCGCAGCCTCCGCAGCTCGTCCTCCACCTGCGGCGGAGACAGCGGTCACGGGCGGCGGCGCCGCGGGCCGCGCCCCCCATCCCGCCCGCACCCACCATGGGCCGCCCGTGGGGCTCCGCCGCCGCCTCCATCCCGGCCCCGCGCAGGTACCGCCCGCGTCGCCCCGCCCCGCGTCGCCATGGGAACGGCGCGACCGTCACGCCCCCGGATGTGTGTCACTGCACCGCCCTCTGGGGGCCGGAAGCGGCTCCTGCATGCTGAGCGCGCGGCGGGCGGCGCTGGCGGGGCTGGCTCGGGCCGTGGAGGGGGCGCCGGGCCCGGGCCGCGCCTGCGGGGCCCGCCTGCTGCTGCCGCCCGGCGGCGCGGCCCAGCCGGACCCGCAAGGTGCGGGCGGGTACCCGGTGGAGGGGCGAGGCTGGGTCCGGGGGGAGGCTGGGCCGGGAGGGGCAGTGGCCCGGCGGGGAGGGGAGCCAGGGCCGGAGGCGGTGTGGGCCGGCGCGGTGGGAGGCGCGGGGTCGGGGTGGGCTGGGGGGCGGAGGCCCTGGGCCGGTAGTGGGGGGCGGTGTGGGCCGCCCCGCTGGGCCGCCCCGCTGACCCGCCGGTGTCGGGCAGGCTGGAGGGAGGCGGTGGCGGCCGCCGTCGGCGCCCTGCAGGCGGGCGGGCTGGTGGCGGTGCCGACGGACACGGTGTACGGCGTGGCGTGCCTGGCCCAGGACTCCGGCGCCGTGCGGAGCATCTACAGCCTGAAGGGGCGGAACGGGGGGAAGCCGCTGGCCATCTGCCTGGGGGACGTGGACTGCCTCTACAGGTGGGCGCGGGAGCTGCGGTCGGTGTGCGGAGCCCCCGGACCCGCCGGGGGCCGTGCTTCCGCTCAGCGGGCCTCTGCTGGGCTCCGAAAGCCCTTGTACGATACTAACGACCCTGTGCGAGCGAGGCTGCCCGGAGAGCCCAGGGATGCAGCGCTTCCCACGGGGGCCTGGGGCTGCCGGCGCGCGGTGCCGTCTGTGGCGGGCAGCGGCCGCTTTCTGCTTGCCGCGCTGCAGAGGGTGAGACCGAGGGGAAGGGCTGCGCTGGAGCTGCTTCGCAGCGCCCAGCCCCGGCCGTCTGGGTGAAGCTGTGCGCCCGCCTTTAATGCGCTTCCTCTTGCCGTATAGATACTGCCACGTGAACGTGCCGGACGAGTTGTTGCGGGACCTACTTCCAGGACCTGTGACCCTGGTCTTAAAACGTTCAGAAGAACTAAATAAAGACTTGAATCCTTTCACATCGGTAGGTCTTTGCCACAGGATGTGATTTTGAGAGACAGTATGCTATTTTTTCCTTCTGCTGTAGTGGCTTTTATTCTTACGTGTGTGTTTAGCGTGCTTAGCAGTTGGCGTTTTCCCAAAGCTGGTCCCTGTGCCGTTGTGCTCCCCATGACATATTTGAACACGGCATAACCCAGCGTTAGGGGCTAACTTTTGAAGGCACATCTCTCATTCTTKCTAGTTCAGCAGGTGTTGATGTATTGGTTCTCTAGAGTATCAGCTTTAAGTCAAGAGGGCTTTAGGCAATGCAACATTAAAAACGGTTACTGCGTGTAAAACCATGCTCTCTTCTTCTTTGTAGCTGGTTGGCGTTCGTATTCCAAACCACCCTTTTATTAGGGAGTTGGCACGAGCTTGCTCTGGACCACTGGCTTTAACAAGTGCTAACATCAGCTGTCAGGCGAGCACGCTGACAGTTTCGGTAAGGCTGTTTTTGCCACTAAGTGACATTATTGTGGTAGTCTGTCAGAGCCCCAGGCTCTCAAAATTGGAAGCCAGCTTTAGCAATAAAATAAGGATTTCTCTGCTGCTATTACTTTTTTTTTTTTTATGATAATCTCTAGTTAAAACAGCCTGCGGATATGTGGTGTGGGGTAGCTGTCTTGCTGTGATCCTCACCTTAAAAAGTGAGGAGGGCAAAGCTGAAAAGTGATATCTAAAGGCTTATATGCAGCTTTTGAAGTGGGTGCCAAATCTGAAACATGGAAATTGCTGTAGGAGGGATGGCTGTGGAATGAGACTGCTGCTGTCTGTACAGCTCCTTGCAGCCTGGTAACTAACTGTCACTCAAGGAGATGTCTTTTTGCAAAGCTTGTGACCCTGGTGATGGTATAGTTGGGCATAGTACCAGACAGACACCCTATCCTTGCCCCCAAATGTCTTGATAGACTTCCAGCTTTTTTTGTGTGCTCCTTAATAAAACAGTGGTGCAGCTAAGAAGTCTTCAACCAGAGAATCCTTGTGGCTATCCTGCATGTCTGAGATGTGTTCTCAGAAATCAAACCGGGATGTGTTCGTGACAGAAAAGAAGTGAGCTGACCTGACAGGAAGGGGAGAGACCACCTTCCTTGACGCCAGAACGTCCGGTAGTGTCTGTTAAAACACGATCACAAACCATCTTCAGGACTGCTAGCCACATCTCTTTTTTTCAGGAATTCCAAGACCTGTGGCCTCAGTTGTCCTTAATCATCGATGGAGGCCCAATAGGGGATGTCCAGAGCCCAGAGTGTCGTTTGGGGTCGACTGTGGTTGACTTATCTGTGTCGGGGAAATTCACCATCATTCGTCCTGGCTGGTGAGGACTCTTTGCTGAATATAACTGTAGCTTTTTCTTTACGTTAAATGAAATAAGCTTTCAAGTTAGGGTGGGTTGTGTTTTGCTTCTTTTCCCATAGCAGTTGAACCTTCACATTAACGTTGTTTAGCTTAATTACCAGCACACTCAGAAATCCTGAGAGTGCACTCCAAATTGTGAGCCCAGGAGATCCCTTTCTAGAAGCTTCTATGTGAAACACTGGTTTCTGGAGTTCATGTTCTTCTTGATTCAAAATGTAGTACTGTGTCTAGCTGATTACTCTTTCCCAGAAAATGCAGTTTAATCCTTAAAAACCTTTTTTCTGGTGGTTCTGTTTCACCCCACAGTGCACTGACATCTACAGTTGAAATCCTGAGGCGCAAGTATGGCTTGATACCAGAATCATCTTAAGACTTCAGACTCTGAGGAGGCTCTGCAGAGCTGCTAAAGCTGGGCACCATGTGCCTGTGCATTCAGGAAACGGGCGTTCATGGCCTTGTTTAATAAGGTCGATGGGTTATGTCAAGGTTAATAAACAAAAGACAAAAAAAAACCCATAAAAGACCAGAGCAACAGTTGATGGGTATCTGTTAATTAGTATCACATCTGCTATAGTCTGAGAAACCAACCCAAGTATGTGTGCTGACCTCTTTGTGCTGCTGTACAATTCCCAAATACCTGTCTGTTTTATTAACATGATTAGGCCTTTGAAATACAATAATTTGAACGTTAGACTATTCTCAGGATGGGATGAAGTGTCTGATCCACCCTCCCCTTAACACTTATTCCACGTTTGTTTATTTTATCTGCACTGAAAGAAAAGCAAAGACGGAAAAGAGGTTTTTCGAGCTTTCATGATGTTATAGCTATGGTGTCCTCTAGCTGTTTTTCTCTGTTCTAAATGTAATCAAAACCTACTACTGAGATGAAACTGTAAGTGCTTTTGAAAATTAACAGTATTCAAATGGCCCCAAAAGACAAGAGCTGCTCAGAAAGACCTGACTTCCTTCTAATACAAAGAATGAAAACAAGCTCTTAGCATGCTGATCTTCATTTTTTAAATGTGGACTTCTCTCTCTTGATTTTGTTCTGAAAACGGTGCTAAGCTGAAGTAAATAGGGAACAGATGAAAGTTTCCTCTGGTATTTATTCTTCATTGAAAAGTAAAGTTTATGGAGCTGCTATTAATTTAAAAACCGGTAGGCAACTTGCATGATTTTGTTATAAATGCTTATTTTTAGACATTGTTGTCCATCACTTTTGACGGTCGTAGGTGCTTAGCAAGAACGTGTATGGAGTCATCATGAATAGAACCTGGTTTCACATCCAGAGCTGCCACTTCTCATTTTATTGATATAGACAAGTATAAATCAATTTTATGGCTAATTTAGAAGGGTCCAAGCATGGCTAAAATCATAAAGAGAAAACTGCTGGGAGCTGTACCTCTTTCAAAGTACAAATTAATGGTGTTTTCAGTTGCATTTTTACTGCAAATATTTTTTCTCCTTGGTTCTAAAGGGGATAAAGCAACTTCAGATCTAAATTTTCAGAACATGGAACACTAAACAATCAGTTAAGAGCTTTTAGTATAGATCATTGCATTTCCTTGGTTTCCAGCACATACAGTAGTAGTAGTAAGTAGTCTCTAGTGTTCCAGCTCTAATTATCTTTAGTTATTTGGATACAGTGGACCACAGTGAGAACACCCACCGCAGACCTCCTTGGTATAGGAGAGGTTGGATAAAGTAGAGGGTATGTAATGGCACGGCTTGGTTTCACCTACAGTAGACAACCTGGAGGAATATTTACTCCTCTTTACACTAAGATGATAGAGAAATGCTCTGACAGAGTTGCTAGCAGAGTGAGGGGTATGTGACCACTGCAGGCAGCGGGCCAAGGGTGTACGGTGAAATGCATGCTGGAACCCAGCTAACCATGTCGAACATCACAGAACATACACACGGTAAGAAAAAACAGATCTTTGGCCCCCAAGCCAGCACCCCTTGTGAATTCCAGAGGGGCTCTGAAAGGGTCATCTGTACTAAATCTGCAGAAAATTAGATTTGACTGCTGCTTGTCCTGCTCCCTGTAACGCTTCCTCCTGTGAGTCCATAGCTGGGGCTTACGCAGTCCTTGGGATATTTGCAGATGGCCGCTTGCGTCCAGCGGCCTGGTTAGGCTGAAGGTTCTGTGGCTGCATCTCCTCGAGTCCTTTTCTCTGAAGCGCTTCTCTGCTGCAGCTTTGTCAGCGGGACGTTTTTCCGAGTAAGGCAAATCCTGAAGTCACATCAACCACTGCTCTTTCTCTTTGCTGAAATGTTCTGCCCACCTGCGAGTCAGCTCAAGGTACATGCTTGGCTGATGAGGAAGGTAGTCCAGATAAAGGCGTGTCAGCGTCTTCTTGGGTACAGCTTTCTCGATCTGGGTGCCTTCATGCCATTCGTTGAAGGATGTGATGGAGACGATCTCTGGCCTGACCATGAGAGCAGCCTGCAGAGCTGTTTCATAGTACTTTCCGTTGACTCTGTTCCGAGTGTTGTGGTTGTTCCAGGGGCGAATGCTGGTGTCGATGTAGCCTGGGCCAACGCTGGGGATGAACATCAGGTTGTTGGAGTCGCAGAAAGTTTTGATTGCTTTCCAATTCTGGTGGGATGAGCCAAAAGAGAAACCGTTGGATGCAAAGTATGTGTACATGCCATCATACCCTGCGGAGAGGATATCGTGCTTGTGTCCCTCCTCCACCAGCAGTGCTATGAACACAGCGTCGTAAGCGGTGTTGCGGAGAGAGTGGGACCCTGATGGCATGAGAAGGTTGGCCCAGGATTCAGCCGTTGTCAAGTAGGAATCGTAGATATAAAACAGCGGGAGACTCCTGCTGGTGCCGGTCTTGTACTTATAAAAAGCTGCGTGATCCGTATCTAGAGGAGAGCACAAAGCTTTTTCAGAGGTTGGGGTGATAAGCCCGCAGCAGGCATTTCCATTATAAGGCACACGTGGTGTGAGACTTGGTTTGCCGTAGGGGCCTCCTTTCCCAGAATCTTTATCTATCTCCATCTTCATGGGAGCGCCTGTGCCTGCTCCTTTCCTTTTTGAAAGAAAGGGTAGAGATGCCAGCCTACAGGTGATAAGCTTAGAAACTTGAGCAGAAGAAAGCAATTTTGGGTTCTGAAGGCAAGGTATTGAAGTGCCGGAGAAAGCAGGATTTGATTATAACCCCTGCCCAGTATTGCCCTGTTGGCTCACTCTAGGCAGCTCCCTCCCCTGTGCACTGATTTTTGGAGACTATTCTGATGCATTTAATTCAAAGTTCTGCACACTGTTTGTGCTTAAAGCAACATTACGCAGCTGGATTTAGCCTACATGAAAAACTTACTTGTCCATGATGTATTTGATATTCTCATGTACAGTGTGGTCATCACGCCCTTTGTACGGCTGGATATGAAAGGCAACCTTCAGAAGAGACCATGGAGATGGTTATTTTCATTGCACATTGCTTTCTCTGCACCCTGACCTCCGAGAAGACCCTTGGTCCGCTGTAAAGGACCTTCTGCCACCCGCCGTAGGCAGACTGGGAGGAGCCCTTCATGACACATGCAGAATACAGCAGTCTACTCGGTGTCAGGGCTTTCACTAGTTTTCCCTAACGCTAGTAAAAAGTAAACTGAAAATCCCAATTATTAAGAAGAGGAAAAGCCCTGTATTTAACTATTGAGAAATGGTTGCCATTGTCTTAAACACAAGTACTCGTTTCTTTTAACACAGTCACTGAAGCAGAGGAGCAGGGCCTCTGCCCAAGCACAGCATCGGCTTCATGCTGGAGTCGAACAGTGAGTTTAATGGCCTCCAACAGCAGACAAGAGCCTTACCTTTATGGCGTATCTGTGTGCAGCATCCAGTATGGAGGGCACGAGGCTGTCCGACGGCTCCCCGTTGTCGTCTGCTAGGCCGGGCGGGTACCAGGACAGGACCAGCACGCCTACAGCGGCATGTAACAGAGCGGGTCTCGGTCAAATGTGTTTTGTTCCTAAACTTTTCCTCTTCTTGTGCATCAGCAGTGCAGTAAACGTTTCTTGTCATTCTAACGCTTTAGAAGACCTGCGGTGTTTAAGCGGTGTTTATGAGACCCTGTAATCAACGGTCCCAGCCGCTGGCGCCGAGGGAGCTGTCGGGGGCCTTGGGGGCGAGCAGCACTCTGCGGGGTGGYGGGGCAAAGCGGGGAGAGGCGCTGGTGCGGGGCGCGGCGGGGGATGCCGAGCGGTGCCCGGGGACGGGGCATGGCAGCGCGGCGGAGGGGAGCGACCGCAGCCGCTGGAGTTGTGGCCCCGGTGACGCGGTGCGGGGCTTGGGGGCTGGCGTGTGCCCGTGCCTGCCACGGCCCGCCGGGGTCGGTGTCCGGGGGACTCCGGGGGCTCGGGGCCGCCTGCCTCCCTTGGGGGGCTGGGGGGCGGGGCTGGCGGGCCGGCACCGGGCTCTCGCTGCCTGGGCGCGGCCGGCGGCGCTTACCGATGGCGGCGGCGCGGAGCTGGCCCATGTGCTGGTCCAGCACGGCGGGGTAGCGGGAGCTGTAGGGGCCGAGCGCGGGGTAAAAGCTGGAGCCGATGTCGTCGGGCGGGCGGTGGCAGCCGCGGGGGAAGCCGGCCGAGACGCGGGGGTCCCAGTGCCGGTACCGGTCCTCGAAGCACGGGCTGCCGTACCAGGCGTAGTAGGCGGCGTGCAGGTCGTAGGAGGGGCCGCCCGCCGCCGGGGCGGGCGGCTTCGCGGGGGGCCCGGCGGCGGCGGCGCGGAGCGTGCGGCCAGGGGCACCGACCCTTGACGCGGAAGCTCTGC
>JAYKAV010002766.1:3362237-3397886 GCA_035582835.1 Phoebastria nigripes | reverse complement strand
CTGCAGCGCCGCAGCCCGCCCGGCCCGGCCGCCCGAGGGTGTCCCCCACCGCCCTCCCTCCCGCACCCTCCCGGGGGACTGCCCGCCCGGGGCGGCCCCGCGGCGCATCTCCGGTGGGTCTCTCCGTGCGGGCGGCGCTGGGGGCTGATCCCCCGCGGGACCGACGATGCTCCTCGCAAGACCGGCCGCGGCCCCGGCTGGGAGGGCGGCGGGGAGAGGGCAGAGACGCACGATGGTGGGGAAGGGCAGGGGCTGCCGTCCGCGCTTGGTCCCCGACCCTTGAAACGAGTGGTTGATGAAGGACTAAACTTAGGAAAGGAAGACACACTTCGGCAAACACTGAAATGTGACTATCCGAGCTGTTAAAGGAAATAACATTTTAATTGGGTGAATCTGTTACACACAAATGTTACAGGCGATAAAACTCCTGCTAAATGGAAACCCAGTAATGAGATGAACCTGTCGAGGGAACAAATTGCCTGCAAATCAGAAACAGGCTTTTGAGGTGCCCCAGCAGCTGTGGGGCTTCCATTATTTCGCTTGGCTGAAGCTCATGCCGCCCCACAGAGCTGGAGCCTTCTGGCAGCATTTCCTCATGACAGCCACCCATGCAGAGTCATCGTCTGCAGGAGGAGTGTGGGTGAGTGTTAGTGAGCTGTAGAAACAGCTAGAAGTTTGCCTTTCAGAGCTTTCTGTGTTTTTTGGCTGGGTTAGATGTGTGCAAGAACTAACTGTGGGCTGGGTGCCAGCTTGGCAGCAGTGGTTCTGGTACGACATTGGTGGAAAGGGCTGTTGGGAGAGTGTCCCGGTTCTGGATGGTGTGCTGGGACTCCAGCGAGGAAAGTGCCTGGCCAGCCCTGGTGTGATCCTGTGTGCTGCTGTATTGCCTTGAGTATGTTTTGGCCTCTCAAATTCCTGTAACTAGTGCCACCTGAGTTTGCCAAAGAGATCTGGCAAACTTCTCCCTGTTGCTTGTACACCAGCCCTGCTCTGGGGGTGATGCCCGCTCCTCTGTTCCTCTGTTCCTGGGGATAGCAGCGTCCTGTCTGAAGCAGCTATTTCAAGTCCCAATCCCCGCTGTATTTCATGCTTCACCATATGTGGATGCTACAAGCAGCACAGAGCCAGTTTTGGAAGAGCAGCAAGGAACATCCCCCTGCTCAGATGAGCAGTTATTTGTAAAACAGGGAACCTCATCTTCATCCTCTGTCTCATCTGGGTGTAGGGCACAAGTGCTGCTGGAGCCTGAATGCTGCACGCATGGGACTTGCTCCAGGAACACTTCATCTCTGTGTATAAATACCATACAAATGCTGTACTCAAAGGAGTGGAGAGAGGCATCCAACTCTTACCTCTCCAGTTTCTGTATCTATTTGGTCAGAACACAAATGCAGCTATAACTTCCTAAGGAAGCTGCTGGACCTGATTGCAGGGGGAGACCAGAAACTGTGGTGCAAATGTACTTTAGTGGCTCAGAGAGTATAAGGCAAGCAAAAGCCTCTCCTGCTTCCCCCATTTATTTTTCAAATCTCTTGAAGACCAGTGTGATAATTTTGGAGGCCTGATTCATGCTGGGGGGTGATGCTCCTGTGTGTTTATTCATCAGCTCACATCTGCTTGGGCCTCTTCAGGGACTCGGTGAGCTTCGGTCCCCCCTTTGCCTCTCACTTGCTGTCATCTGCTGGAGATGAGGACACTTCTTAATCTAATTTCGTGGCTGCCAGTTGTGGGTGCAGTGAGCGTCGTGCTGAGCCAGCTGGCTCAGGAAGCTAGCAGTGCTGTGTTCCTAGTCTTTTTCTGAGTCATTTATTTCATTTGCTTGTGCAAAGGATGCTGCTGTTTGTGACCTCCCGGTTGGCAGACCCTTACACCTGAGCACGCTAGAGCCACCAAGAACAAGCTGCGGGGCAGGAGGCAGTGGGGCTAAATATGACTGCTTTTTGGTGGACAGTTTTAAATTGCTCTATTCAGCCCATCATCCTGCAAGTAGCTGCTGTCATTTTCTTTCAAATAGCTAACTTCAGGCTACTTGGAGAGGTCAGGCTGCAGAGGGTGGATGCTCCAGGGAGGTGGGAAGAGCTTTCTCTTTCTGTATCTGGTGCCAGGGACAAGGGTACTGGACAGAAATCTACAGACCAGTGAATTTGCTGTCACTGTTCTCCCTCTGTGAGTTCAACACCTTTAGAAACTGTCTTTGAAGTTTAATTTATGAATTGGCGGATGAAGGAGCTAAAAGGAGGGCACAACCATCTAAATAAAAACTATTTGCAAGCAATGAGCAGGGGGCGCATGGTATACGAGTCGGGATCTTCAGGTCTAACAGCCACATCTAACCAGGTAAAATGGTGGTGTGGCTCGGTCCGGGTCTCCATGCTGCCTGTGTGATTTGTGTTCCAGCAGTATTGCAAGGATCAGTTTTTACTGGAGTCCCATCCCTGAGTCCACCCGACTCAACTACCCTGTAGTGCAGAAGGCCCAGAAACATGAATTCCCCAAAATTACTGCACCAGGGCACTTTTCGCTACTGCATCGCTGGAGATGACGCTTGTCCTAAATGACTCTCCTGCTGGTTTCTCCAATGCCTCCGTCCATACAGGTTTGTTCTCTGAGCAGCCCTGTGAGCTGAGCCAGACCTCCATCCTTTTGCTTCCAGGGTGGCTGAGCTGCCGGGCCGTGTCTCCCACCACTAGATAGTGCTAGGCCATTGCAGGGAGCCTTGGTACCGGCTGACAGTGTGTACGGTTGCTTAAAAGCATTAATAAGTGAGTGCTGCGCTGGGGCCGTGCTGACACGTGCTCGGCGTGGTGCAGATGGCGGCTTGTGTGCTGAGCTGCCCGCTGCAGGTGAGCGGCTCCTGGGGAGGGCAGGACGCGGTGCTGCTCTCCTGCCTGTGCCTGGTCCTGCAAAGCACATGCTGGGATGATTTTTCCCAGTGTCTGAGTGCCATGGGGTGGTTATGTATCTTTATTGCTCATGAGCAGCTGTCTCAGTTGCTGCTAATGGACTGTAATACACACAGAGCTGACCCCAAAATGATGTCTTCACAGAAATTGCCTGTCTGTGGAGCTTCTGCTGTAAAAGCCCAGAAGCACCAGGCTGGGTGAGTTACTGTCATCTGCAAAGTGTGTGCGTGAGGGGTCTCTGGGTGCTTCCCCTTCTCTGAGCCTTTGCTCTTACCTCGTCTTTCCAAATCAGATATCCTGCAGGATAGAGGGACCGAGGAAAATAAAAGAGGGATCACTTCCCTTTTGTCTGCCTGTGCAGGACCCCTCTCCCCTCCACGACTGTCCCTGCAGTGCTGATAGGCACTGCTCTGAGCAGAGGGCATGACTTGGTGGAGAGGACAGAGCGGGGCACAGGGGGTCCCTCCTTGGGCCCTGGCAGGCAGTGAGTGCAGGCAGTCTGCTCTCCACAGCCCCTGGCTCGCACCGACACTGAACGGAGCCAGAACCAGCTGCCCTGATGCCTGGCTTCCCCCGCAGCTGTGGTGTGGAGGTAAAGGCTGTTTGGGGGCTCCCTGTAACGTCTCACCATAGTGAGCAATTTCCCTACTGATTCTGCTCCCTCTGTATTTGCAGGGTGAGCCTGCCCCCCTGTCTCGTTCCTCAGCTCATCAGCTATTCATTGATCTTTGCTGGGCTCCTCCAGCACTCATTCATCACTCCCACGCCCACCATCCACTTTCCAAATGTTTCTGATTTTTCCGGTGATGTATTTCCCTGTTCAGACAAGCTAATCTTGCGCCATCAATAATTGGGGTGCAGCTGTGCTCCTGACCTCTGTGCTGGCACAGGCGCGGCACGGGCACGCAGCTCTGCCCTGCATGGACGGAGCCAGCCGAGCCGCAGGGACGCCGGCTGAGTGGTGCAGCCCCAGGGGCCTCCCAAGAGCCGCTTCCCCGGCTGCTGGGTCTCTGCTGCGGGAGGTCGTCCCTCCCCTTGGGGACCTGGAAGCGTGCAGATGGAGGTGATGCCCTCACGGCCAGGAAGGGCTGTTTTCCCATAGCTGGGTGGGGGGCGATGGCCTTCAAGAAGGTGAGGCAAAGCCCTGAGGCAGAGCAGCCTTGCTTTAAGGGGCTGGCTTTCTGGTCTGCTCTGGGGTGCCCAAAGCCTCATCTCTCTGCCACAACCTGGCGTGGCCTTTGCGAGCAGCCTCGGTGGGCAGATAGCTGGGGAAACATATCAGCATCTCAGCCGGTGCCTCTGCTTCTGGCTCATTCCATGCTGCTGGCGTTCAGTGTCCCTGCAAGTGACAGCTTTATTTGTGCCACCAGCATCAAAGAGGATGAGCCACGCATCAGGCATGGGTGAAACGGCTGGTGCCCTTGTTCCCTTGCAGGAAATGCAGGCACTATAAATTACATCTTTCCTCTGGCTTCTGGGTGTCTGCAGACCACTGTAGCTGTCAGGGTGATGTACTTAGCACCAGCTAAAGTGACCAGCCTTTGTGTCAGCATTTGGGCACTGTCAGTACCTCTGGAACGCACCAGCATGGAGCAAACCCAGGCTTTGTTGCTTATTCAGGTGTTCTTGGTACTTTCCAAAATGGGGACCCTGCTGCTACTGAGTGACTTTGTGCAAAGACTCTGTGCCAGGAACTGCGTGTGCAGTGGGACGCGGTGTCAGGACCGATGGCAATGGTGAGTGTCTGGGACACTGCAAGCTGTCTGCTGAGGCGCATTGTGAAAATACACTCATCACCAGTTAGGACATGCTGATTAGACAAATAGCTTCTGCTGGAGTGGAGAGAGATGCCTTTTTAGATCTTGTAGGTGGAACTATAAACAYTTTCATAAGCCAATTCACAGGAGCAGTACAGATCAGGGTGACTCTTGTGTTTGCAACCCTTGTTGAAATCACATTGGCATGAGCACTCAGAGCAGGAAATACATGGTTTGCATTTTAATTAGCGCTTGCCCTCCAAATAATGCGTCTTTAGAACCTCATTAGCAGAGCCAGTTCAAACTCATATAGCGATGATTCAAATGAGCAACAACAGACCAGGCAGGCTCAGTCTGTGTTGATATCAGAGGTGAAGCTGCTGAGTGTCTGACCCTTCCATCCCTGTTGAAGCCATTGGGGAAAAACGCTGTCAGAGGTTTGTGTTTGGAAGCCTTGGCCGAGTAATCGGGTCTGTCTGATTTTGGGCAGTTGCTGGGTAACTCTTGCTTCTCCCTGTGATCTTATCTACTGATGTTTCTTAGCTTCCCCATGTCCACAATGTCATTCTTGCTGCTGCAGTTGGTGGCTAGAAGCCTGTGGCTTTTCATACCCTTTTTTATTTTGTGCTGCTGTTACATGGCAGAGGTGGTTGCGCTGAGAACTTTTCACAGCTGCTATAGTTGGAGCACCCTTTATTGTGGACTTTTGGTTATCGTTTGGAGTACTGTAGGAAGCAGGACATAAATTAGAGCAGCCCAGGAATAACTCTTGTTACAGGAAGGTGCCTCTGAGAATGTATTTAATTGCTTTAATTTTTTTTACACATTTTTGGCCATCTCTAGCTATAATTGACACTAGATTTATTCCATGTCCTTCCTCGAGCTCTGCAGGTCTGAGAGAACATGTATGGCTTCACAGTGCCACAGTACAGGCATGGTCTGCCAGGTGCCGATATGCCTCAAGTCATGTCTTTGATGGGGCAGTCAGGAATTTTTTCCAAAACTGCCCYGTGCCGGTGCAGGGGTGAGGTGCTGTCCCTGGGCAGACTCTCACAAATACCACCTCTGTGTCTGAGGGCTCTTTGCCTCTCACGCCACTGATGTTGTTGAAGGCAAAGCAGCTTTGGTGGGTGCAGCAGCAACATGCCTGCAAGGCTGGAGCATCCTCCTTGTCGCAAAGTGGCACAGGAAGCCACTGCAGCACCATTCTTGCTGCAAAAAGCAGCCTCCCCCACAGATCCTGCTATGCGAGGCATCTGCTAGCCCCAGCCAGAGAGAAGTTTTCCTCCATCACTGCAAACTGAGATCTGCAATGCTGCTTCTAAATGCCCTCACTCTACTTCACAATACAGAGCAAAGAAAACCAGGCTTGGGCTAATTAAGCTGGAAACATAACATTGCAATTTGTAGCTGATTAAATCTTTCAAACAATATTTATGTTAATCTCCTTCTGATTTATTTTCTTATAATGCCTTGACTAGGAGATAGTCCAGTGCATGGGGAAATGCTTCCAGATGGAGCACAGTCCGCCTTGCCAGATGCTTGAAGCTCAGAGTGAGGATTTTTCACTCACTGTGGTTACAGCCAGGAGACGTGATCTTGTCCATCTAGGCCATTTTTGTGCATAGAGGGGGATGCTGAGCTGCAGTTCTTGTTTTTGCTGCAGGAATGAGTCCGCCTGTAACAGAAGAGGGCTGTGAAGCAGCGGGTGGGAAGGGTCATCCATGAGACAGCTAGTTCTCGGCTGGGGCTGTTCTGCCTCTCTTACACACACCTTGTATCTCTGAGCCAGGGCTTTGCTGTCTCAAGAGGAGGCTGCTGTAAAATGCTCCTTTGAGTTTACCTCTGGACATTATAGGGGCCTATTGCAAAAACCCAGTTTCCTTTTACACGCTGTGCATGCATATCCATTTATACTGTCCTCCAGCCCTTCTTCCAGCTCCAGAGTTGGCAGGATGCCTGGCAAATTTCCACAGGATGCTGATTTAAGGAATTAGTCTGTAGAAGCATAGACGATAGAGACAGAAGGGACCTTGAGGCCATCTGGAGAGCCTGCTTCCCCAGACAGCATCCCCTCTCCCAAGTCACTCCAGACACATTTGTCAGATTTGCTCTCAGCTCCCTTTTCTGGAAGAAATTCCACCTGGCTGTTGCTCATGTTCTTCCTATATTCTGGTTCCTTAAAAAAATATTTATCAGGACTGGAATTTTTCAGGGGCTTAAAAGTAATGTGGTCTGTGTACGCCCATCTCTTCTCTTTCTTTCTTCCTTTTTCAAAAAGGCTGTAATTTACCCTTTCTGGTCTTGAAACCTTGGAGATGGCTGCAGGGTGAGTCCCCCAGGGAGAGGGTTCTGGGCAGCACAGGTTGAGGTGGGGACGTGCCGGGGAACGGGGGTGCCATGGGGTGCCAGAGCCAAGTGCTGGAGCAATGAACGGCCCGTGCTTGCAGGGAGCATAGCTCCAGAGGTCAAGGGGTTTTCACTGCGGAATTGTTAAATTAACTATTCATTTAATTATATTTTGATTAAATTAGATCCTCTTTTCTTTTTTTTTTTTTTTTTAATTTCACAAGCAAATGATTCTCTGCATAATTAATGCTGGCTGATTCTGCTAATTCACTTACTGCCGCTGAGGGGACAGAGGTTTCGGTGACAGTCTGAGCTGCGTGCTGGCTTCCAGGAGCTGGTGCTGCCTGTGCCGTGCCAGGAGCTGCCCTGCAGGAAAGCCACGCTGTGCCCCTGAGGCTCCCCAGGGAGCACTCTTGTCCCCGGGGCCTGGGGGTCTCTGGGACAGGGAAAGCATTGGACCAGACCCCTCTTTGCAACGAAGCTATCAATTTTTATTCATGAGCCTGCTCTCCCCTGGGTCTGTGATGATGCTCTCCATTAACTCTGCCCACAAGTAGCTGGGAAGTGGGCTGGCTGCAGCTCTGTCAAGTGCAATTACTTCATTATGCTGTGATGCAAACTGTCATTAGCCACAGCTTGTTTTGACGAGATTTCTGGGGAAGTGGGAACTCCCGAGCCTGCGGAAGCTTGCTGCCCAACGTGGGCCGTCCGCTGCCCGATGTGAGCCATTGCTGTGCGACGTGGGCCATTGCTGTGCGACGTGGGCCGTCCGCGTGTTGTGTGGCGCAAGGTCTCGTGGCGCGTGCGCCCCATGCCCGTGGTAGCCATTGGGGCTGGCCCCGCTGCGTGCCGAGAGTGGCTGTTCCTGCATGGAGCGGCGACTGGTGGGGCCGGCCAGGCTGTGTGGCCGTCACACCAGCAGAGTGGGATGGCTTGCGCCGAGCACAGGCAGCCAGAGTGGTGAGGCTGTGGTTTCTGACATGGGGCTGAAAAATCAAATGCAGCTGCCCCGCGCAGGGCGCACTGGCCCACAGAGAGGGACCAAGATTGTGGGAGTCTGCTGCCCTGCAGCGACCAGCCTCTCCCCACCTCGCCCAGGACCTGGGCAGCTCTTGGAGCCCTTCAGGGGAGGCAAACTGTGGGAAACTGTGTTTAGGATGATGTGGTGGCCAGCAGTCACGCGTGGGGCAATGGGACAGCGTGGGAGCGGTGGTGCTGGGGCTGCCGGCTGCAGCCCTGGGTGCTGGAGCTCCCGTGGGGGCTCTGCGAGAGAAGCAAGAGTATGGCACAACTTGACCCTGCATCTTCTTGGGGACAAAACCCAAAGTGTCTCCTGCTTCTCAGGCACATACGGGAGCTTGCGGAGCTGTCATTACCGTGGGCTGAGCTGATGAGCTGTCTCCTGGTGAGAAACAAATTTAGTTAACCTTAAATTAGTCAGGAGAATGGGAAACTCTTCTTTGAAACGATGTCATTCAAACCATTGCACTTGAAATTATCCCCACTAGAAATGCAGCTGGAGATAGTAATTAATTCATTGTGCTCCCATATTAATTCTGCAGCCGCTCTGCTCCAGCGTGACTTTGACGAGCTGTGTCAAGCAGCAGTTCTGGGCAGGGAGCCCCGGGACGGGCAGCCTGGTGCCCGTTGGTTTCTGCGTAGCTGACCATCAAAAGATAATTTTCAGGTTTTTCCCCATGGTGTATAGTTGTATCCTTTAAATACCCTTCAGACTCTGACAAGCTTCCTGAGGCGTGGAGAGAGCACTTCCAGGTGTCTGAAGGGAAAAGAAATGGTGAGTCTACAGGGATTTGGGGTTTTAATCATGAAAGATCATCTTTTAAAAAGTGCAGTGTGAGCAGGACAATTGGTTTAATTATTCTGAGCATATTTGGCTGAAATCCTGTGCCTGTTACTAGATGTCCCTTCCCCTCTCTGCTGGCAGGGGGGGCACAGCACGTTGCTGCAGTTGCTGGGGAGGCAAGTGGTGGAGCAGGGACCGCCGGCATCTGGCTGGCCCTAGGAGCCCCAGGGGCTAGCGGGAGGAGCAGCAGCTGATGGGGGTCTGCAGGGGAGRTCGGTCCTGGGACCACCCCCTGCCCTGCTGCAGAGGTGGTCTGTGGTGGCCCTGCTGTTGGGCTGGGGTGCAGGTGGGCTCTGGCTCCAGGTACCCCCAGAGCTCTGCGGGTCTGCCGGTGGCTGTGGTACGCCCACAGTGTGCCTGGGCAGTGCCTGGCAGAGGAAGGCTGGTTTTGGTTGGCAGGCTGCAATCATCAGTGAAACTAAACTCAGCATCCAGCATGTTCCTGAGAGGCCATGCTGCTGGCAAGGTGCTGCTGGTGTCGGGAGCAGGCTGGTTCTGCAGCCAGCCGGGCAGCCACCCCGCTCCTGCCTGCACCGTGAGGGCGATGCCGGCAGCGCTGGGTGGCTCGGCCGAGATGAGCGTTCGGTGCAGAGACCACGTGTGGCTCTACTTGTGCCTTCCGTGGTTAACACTTCTGCGAATAACCTCTTAGAAATGATTCCAATTAGTCTAGCACATCTCTTTGTAATCTGCATCCCTGTTGTGCTGTCAGACTCAATTCAAATTTAATTTGCAGAAGGTGTATATCGGGCAGCTTTTTTACTTAGCACAAAACGGAGAGGAAGATAACATTGATGGAAAAAATAATACAGGTTCATATTCTTCTTACCTTAAGGAAGGGAAAGAGATGCCAGAAAACTTAGCCAAATTTACATTTTAATGGGAAATGTTATGACCGCCTGCTCCGGGAGGCACAAATTGCTTTCCGGATGGGACCCTGACTTTATACCAAAGTGCAGGGAATTAAATCTAGCAGCCTCTGATGAGATGAAAGGGATGTCTAGAAAGGCAGCCACTGCCACCAGCCAGGCGTGAGGACGGGGCCAGGCGCTGCTGGCCATGGCAGGCTGCCCGTCCCCATCACGCCTCGGGGCACAGGCAGGAGGGCCTGGAGGGAGGGAGGGAGGCTGCTGGGACTGAGGGACGCAGCTCCCGGCTCCGGGGGCTGGAGGTGTCGTGCAGGGGGCTGGAGGGCTGTTTGCACAGACGCCCTGTGCGTTTCAAACCCTGGGGTAGCCCTGTCCCTGCTGATGTCCCCGCCCCATTAATTGGGTGACAGTGGAGGAAGGGCTGGCTAAGAGCGGTCTGTCCTTGCTCCCTTTGCAGCGAGGTGGAGGCTCCAGCAGCATTAACTGCACTTGCAGAAGTGCCACTTCAGCCTTTCCCGCTGGCAGCTGCAGCCGGAGCCCTGCCGAGAGCCTGTGTCAGAGGCAGCCGCTCTCTTCGGGGTTTCTCTGCCCTCTTGTCTAATTGTTCCTCATCAGAGCAGCTCAAGCCTGCAGACAGGCTCCGGCAGCACGTCTCCACGATGCCAGCCTGGTGTCTCAGACCTTCACGCAGGGACAAAAGCTGTGCCCAGGAGAAGCTGCTGTTAATTTCTTAGCATCTTAAAGCTCTTTGAAGATGAAAACACGGTGCAGTGCTGTGTAGTCTTATCTCTCTGGCAGTGCCTGTCACCTGCAGCCATTTCTGGCACATTCATGAGCACGGCAAAGACTCGTCCCTGCTGGGACCAAGTCTGGGGAGTCGCAGGGCTGAAACTAGGAATGTGTCTTGCGTCTCCTGCAGCTCTGCTGGGCTCGGGCACAGAGCAGCCTCTGGCTGGGGCAGGCAGCTCATGTGCTGTTGTCTAGCCCTTGCACTTGCAACAAAAGAGCTTTTCTTAGTATCTCTGGGTCCTCTGAGTCCCCCACTGCTGCTGGGATGTCCCAGCTGTCCCCCAGCCTGGTCTCTGCTCCCCTCTTTGTGTGCATATTTGCCCCATTCTGGTGATAATGATCCAGCCTGCACCAGGGATGCATTTGGGGGATTCGCCAGCCTCTGAGCTTGTTTTTCAGATAATTTCTCTGTGCTTGAGGGTAGCTGGTTTAGTACAACACATTGGATTTTTTATATTGGCAGCACGATAGGCAAGGAGTTTTATTGGCATCAGATATTCTTGTTAGTAACGACTGAGGTGTCTGAACAGTTGAACTGACCATTAATAATGCAAGCGGCTCAGCTCACCAACTATTTATTTACTTCCAAAAGTTGCTGGTAATTATTTTTCCTGCTTCTAAAGTGAGAGGTTGCAACTGCCAGTGTGGACTGGCAGGGTCTTGCTGCAAGTAGTGCTCGTCTGTGCCCTCGACTCCTCATCAGCTGCGCTGGGCTCTCCCAGCCCCGCGAGAGGCAGAATCAGAGCCCAGAGGAGAGAGGACAGCCCCGGGGCAAAGGGACGCAGGCACAGGAATACCTGCCGCACCCGCGGCAGCTGCCTGAGCAGTAGGAGCATCCACGGCTGGTCAGTTGTGTGGGGTCGCACCAGTCGGAGAGGCTGTGACCAGCGGCTGGGGGCTGCCCTGGCTGCCTCTCCAGTGGTGCTGCGCTCTGCCTGCACTCGCTGCGGGCAGAGCTTGTCTTGGGAAAACCTCTGGGCTGCTTGCCACCGGGCAGGCAAACGGGCAGCAAGAAGGAGGCTCTGCTGGCAGGGGTCTCGGAGCCCCTAAAGTGTTGCCGAAACTTCAGGGCACCCAGCCTCGGAGCTGGGATGGGGATGCTCCAGCAGGAAGCAGAGCCCCGGGGGGAAGGTGGCCCAAGTGCATGGAGAGGCACGGGAGGAAGGGTCTGTGTCTGTACCCCTTGCCAGGCCAGCTCTGCAGGTCCCTCTGTGGCTGAGGCTCTCCCTCACAATCAGGATCATGCTGAAAGGTGCCGCTTTCCTCTGGAGTGAAGCTGGCTGCGGTCACGTTCTTCACTCACTCCGCCGGGCAGGACGGGGCAGTGCGCAGGTGGGGCTGGCAGAGCAGAGCTCGCCCTGTGTGGGAGCCGCCTGCAGTTCCTGGAGTTGTCCTCTCCCCAGACAGTGCTTTTCCAGTTGTCAGAGCCATTGTGCACAGTGGATGGGATGTAAGTTCACAGTGTTGTATGGCAAAGGCATCACTCAAACAAGCAGACAGCGTGCTTATTGGGGATGCTTCCAATTCAAGAAAATAAGCAAAAMCATCACTGTTAGAGACTCAACCAGAGCAGATGCTCTGGCACCCACGAGGCTGCTTCCCTGGGTGAAGCAGTGTCACTGTTTGGAATCCAAAGCAGTGATAAATCATAGGTGACCTTCAATAATTTATTACTGCCTTGTGCAAAACACTGCTGTTTCTCTGGGCCGGTTCCTGGGCATCTGCCTGGGATCACAGTAATTCCAATCTTTAGCATCGTAATGGGTTTGTCACAGGTTAGATAATGATAAAAGGCTGGGGATGTAGGGGAACGGCAGATACTGAGCTGCTGGAAGCAGAGCAGTGTGTGCACCAGCGGCAGTTACCACTGGCATTTGCTGATGTGGGAAGTGCCGTCCCGGGCTGCTGGGTCTGCAGAGCCAGGCAGGATCGCTCAGAGGCACCAGTGGCTCTTCTGTGCTGGGATGGAGAGAGGTTGTTTCTGACGTTTTCAGCTTGCCAGGCATTAGTAGGCTCTGGCCTTCTGCTGCACACTCTGTTCATAGCAGTAAGACTAACGCTGTTAGTGGTAAGCGATGGGAGAAGCGCTGAACACTTCGCATTGTTTGCAGCATGGCAGATGTTCCATTAATGATACGGAACAGCGCAGGGTGAGTGCTATGAGTTTAGATTTCACAGTGATGTGCTGAGCTCCTGCCCAAATGCGGAGCCAAGGTTGGAGGTGGCGGGACAGGAGTTGTAGAGCTCATTGGTCGCAGATATGGGCTGTTGGGGTAAAGCTGTGGGCCAGAGCCACATATTGGGGCCACGGTGGAGTGGCGGGTACTTGGTCCTTCAGAAACCTCTGTGGGCACCTATTTTTGTCTAAAATACAGGTTTTGGTGCTTCAGCTTGGACAGTCAGTCTTGCACCGTTCCCCCCGGCAGCAGGGGTGCTCTGTGCCGAAATGCAGCAAGGACTTGGGACCCTTCCTGCCGGCGCTGGCGTGAGAGAGTGGCCGGCAGTGCTCATGCAGATGTGGTGGCTCACGTGTTTGCCCTGGTGCCACGCCAGGCCTGCAGGCCCTTGTCCTGAACTGCACCCTGCTTGCTCTCGGATGCTCTGCCCCTGTCAGCATTTCAGCATCTAGGAGGACTCTGAGGATGCCCTGCGATGCTCAAACCCAGGCCAGCCCCTAGGCGTGGGTGCCTGAGTTTAACCAGCTTGCTCTGTGTCCGCGAGAATAACGTGGGCTTGGCTGGAGTGAATGTTATTTCCCCCAAAAAGTCACAGGGAGAGAAAAGGCTTTCTAAAAGCAAAAACTTCCCCCGATACTTCAATTGTGAGGCAAAATTTACATGTTGATTTTGGAAATCAATAGCAATTCACAAATAATTCTCCTGTGCTGCTACAGGTCATCCATCAGCTTTGGGTCTCTGCTCAATAGAAGCCATTATTGGTTTTTGTTTGTTTGTTTGTTCAATATTAATGGTTTGTTCAGCTGTTCTCCAGGTCTGTATTATGATGACAAATTACAGACTTGTGGGCTTTTTTTCCAAATAGTCTTAGAAAATGCAGATGGATGACATCATTACAGTGCCACTGAGCCAGGACACGCCAGCAGCAGCTTTGAACATCTGGGATGAAATGGTGCTGAGGAGGGCATGTCCCTGTGCAGGTGAGGACCAGGCGAGCCTGGCTTCGGGTGAGCAGGCTGGACCTCCAGGAGAGGCAGCTCAGGCACGCCGCTGCCTCTGTGCCCGTTCATCCTCCCCCACGTCATTTATCCTTGTGCCTGGTGACAGGCTAGAGAAAGCAGGGCTCGTCGGGTATTGCTTCTCCTTCTCTGGTCTGCCCCATCCCTCGCCCACGTTCATGTCCTGGCCATGTTGGGGGGCTCCTGTCACRACGTGCCAGAGGATTGGGTGCGCTGGACGGTGGTGGGCTGCACCATGCCGAGTGCCCTTGGGTGGCAATTTCAGGGGACGGAGCGACTGTGCAGAGCCTGGAGCCCGTGGGGGCACAGGAGGGTCCCGAGCTGGGGTGGGGGGGTCGCCTCAGGGAGCGTCTGTGAGCCCAGAGCTGAAGCTGTCCCAGACCTGCTGGGGTCTGCAGGTATGGGGCTGTTTGCCAGCGCTGGGCCTGTGCTATTATGGGCAAATTACCTGTGGAATGCCTTTTTAGTACTGAAAGAAATAACTTCGTTAGTAATTATTGGTGCAGAACACTTGGGGAGCCTCCACAAAAGGCGAGGACGGGCTGTTTCACTGGAGCTGCTTGTCAGTTTTGTCATCTAATTATAAGACTGTTCAGTGCCAAGACTCTGGACAGAGAGAGGAAAAAAACGCTCAGTGTAATTGTATTGGTCATATTTTGTAGCCACTAATTACTTGCTTAGCAATTAATGTTTCTCTGGCTGGCTGGGGAGTTGTCATGGCCTTGGCTTGGGACAAATAGCTCGGTGCTTCTTGTTGCACAGCTTCCAGACTTTGTTAAATGTGGGGCTGGGTGGGGAAGGGGATCAGCCCCCCACTTTGACCCCAAGCAGCCCCAGTCCCACTACAGCCGAGCAGGATGGTCCCCTCCATGTCGCCCGTCCGCTGCTGCAGAGCCGGTGGGTGCTGCCCCGGCGGAGCTGCTGCAGTCCTGGGGCTCCTGGGCGCGCCGGTGTGCACCCCTGGGTGCCGGAGTGGGGATGCTGGTAACGACCATCATGCTCTCACCCTCGTTACAGCGGGAACAAGCTAATTCCTAATCTGTGTGTCTTGCCGTGCCTTTTCGCGGCACATGTATGTAGTATTCACTCGAGAAAGATGGATCAGGGTCGGCTCTTCCAGCCGGGGAAGGAGAGGCCGGTGCCGAGAGCGGGGTACTGCCGTGGCTGGGGTGGGCTGGCTGGCTCCCCGGCAGAGGCAGCGAGGGCGCTGACAGGCAGAGTGCAGGCAGAGCACAGGCAGGCTCGGGTGGTGGCACGTCCCACCGTGTGTGGTGGAGGGACATCACTGGGGTTGCTTTGTAATTTTGCTTGTAATTTGAAATGTGTGTAGCACCTCTGGCAAGCACAGCCCCCTTCTGCTCCATCCCCGGTGCCGGGGGCTCCCTCCATCTGCCTCGGCAAAGAGGGAAGGGGCTGGGGGCTCCCCTGGCCCCATCCAGAGGGGCTGGGAGGCACCACTGGGGCGCCCGCTCCCAGGGCCTGTCCTGCACCGGCGCAGCAGGGCCAAGTGCTGCAGTGCTTTTGGTTTGCAGCGGGCTGCCATCTTCAAAGGGAGCACCCCTGTAATCTGCCACACAGTCCGAACCCACGAACCCGTGTGCTGCGGCTCCCACTAACGCTGCTCATGGCTGCTCTGTGGGTGCAAGCCAGGGTGCAGGTGAGGCAGGAGGAGAAAGGCAGAGTACAAGCCTGAAGGAGAGGAGTGACAGGCACTGAGGTTATTTATTGTTTACTGTTTGCTTCTAACCAGCATAATTTTCAGCTTATTAATTGTGGCAGGACGTGAGCTGGGTGAAAATTGATTTGGAGCCCACCATCTAAGTGGTCAAACAGTTAAGTACCTATTTTACGCTCTCTAAACAGACGTGGTAATTTTTCTCTTCACACACTGTTTTACACCAGCTTAATTCCAACAGTAAATTGAAATAAAATGAAAAGCAGCTTTCCAGCCCAGAAGGCCTTCCTGGCACATGTGCACGAGAACAACAGCCCATATCGGGGAGATGCATCCCGAAGCACCAGGTAGCATAAACAGAGAAGCAGAGCCAGCAGACAGACAGACGGAGGAGGGCTGTGCCTGTGTCTATAGTTGTTCACATCTTGCTTGTGTGAAGTACATGGTGGAGCTACTACCATTACCATGGTGCTATTACAAAATGAGACTATCTTCAGCCTTGCAGGTGGCCAAGCCATTTTTTGGTCTCTGTTGGCCTCCTGCAGCCAATGTCTCAGTGTCTCTTGGTTCCCAGCTTTCTGCTCCAGCCCTTCTCCCTCCAGCCTGGCAGCTCTCGGCAGCAGGCCTGTGCCAGTTCAGTGTCCTGAGTTCTGTGAAAGCTCAGATGGTCACAGCTCGCCCCGTGCTAGCGTCTGTCCCCTGACAGACCCTCATGGGTGGTGAGAGTGGGTGTCTGCAGGTGAAGTCAAGAGAAATAGAGAGGCAGGGAGAAACACCACCTGAGAACGACGCGTTCTGGACAAGGGGGAGCATCCTTCACTGCACAGAAAGAAAATCTCTTGCTGTCCCGGTTGTCTGCAGTGTGGAGGTGAGGACGGCAGGAGCTGGCAAAGGAGGCAGAAGCCGCTGAAGCTCAGACGCCCCTGCAGTTGCCTGGCTGTGGTCCATGGGGAGATCCAGCCCCACAGCACAGGAGGGAGACCTGGGGGGTGGCAGTCACCAGAGTGCAGGTGAGGACACACTGGTGTCCAAGTCTAGGACAAGGTGCTGGGCCTGGGGTTGATGGCTCCACCTGAGCTCAGCATGCTCATAAATCAAAATCTTGATGTGAACTTTAGCAGCATCCATAAATTCTTCATTTATCATTATTAAAGATATGTCAACATTCAAAAATTGATTTATAGGTGGTAATTTAGATCATGGATTGTCTCTGATACAGTAAACTATTCATATCGAAAGCCCATCATGCAGTTTTCTACTTACTAGGAATTAATGACTCGTAAAACAGGGGCAGAACAGGCTGTTAGTGTGAATGAAGGCAAGGCTGTGACTGTTGGGGTTTCCCTCCTGAATAAGTATGACGGAACCCCTGATAAACAGCTACTTGGGTCCATACAGCCTTTTGAACACACCCTGGGCTGGGCTGTGCCTTGCGGTGGGTCCTGGCCCTGCTCGGACAGCTGGGGCTCGGCGGGCTGCCACCTGCGAGGCAGAGCCGTGCCAGCCACTGTCGGGCTTCAACACCAGGTGCTCTCCTCTTAAATTTTACAATACATATGTTAATCTCCAGTTGTTCTCTGCACTGGCAAAGCTCTGAAGTCCTTTATCTCCAGGAAAGACCATCTGCTGCTTCAACACCATAGAAACGGCTTTCGGCAGATAAAAACTTTAGTTCATCATTTTAATTCAGCACCAAATGCCATGAAGTCAATAATTTATCGTGCGGTTTACAAGGTATTTCTCTAAGTCTCTAGTATGGCTGTTGTTTGTTTCTAATGTTGTAGTGATTTTGCATTTGTGTAAGTGCCACAGAATTGACGTTATATAGCGAGACAGATTGTCCTGTCTCAAACAGCGTCTCATAGTAAACTGGCAACAGCTGCTAAATTGATATGCTGTGTTGACATACCTTCATAAATAACATATTAAGTCCTAAAATAAAACTCTTCTAACATCTAAATTAAATGGAATCAAAGCTTAAATCATCAGCTAAATACATTTGCACACGCCAGGCCATCGTGCTGGTGGTGGGCAATGGGACTGGGTTCGGCAGTGGGAGCTGCAGCCTCTTTGCTGAACCAGGCTCCCTCTGCGGCCGCCAGCAAGTGCGAAGGGAATACGAAGTTTCAGGTGGGAGTTCAGGTGAGGTTTACTAACAAGCCTCATTAGGCGAAGAACGTGGCTCCCTGCAAATTGCGCTCCTTGGGTGCCAGGAGAGCTGGGAGGGGTGACAAAACATGGACCCTCCTGCTGACTGCTCTCTAGCCTACCCGGTCTGCCCTGGCTGCTGCTGGGATGGGGCTCCCACGGAGGTGATGCCGTGAAGCCACCTCCTCTTTTCTGGGACCACAGTGTTGCCAGCCCTGCCTGTTTCTAAAAACACTGCTGGGCAAATCTCTTGACTGCTTACGGAGGTGGCGTCTGTTGCTCGTGTTTCTGTGTGGTCCTTGTCAGTGACTGCAGCTCTCGGCAGGAGTGTCACCCCGCGGTGCAGGCGTTCGTGTGTGCTTGGTGTGCGGACATGCGCATGGGGCCATTGCAGACCTTGGTCTGGCAGGGACGAAGCCTCCACCCTGGGCAGAGGGGACACTGCTGTGGGCTGCAGCAGCCTCGTGTGTCCTGCTCGTTTTGGAAGGGGGAATGGTTCTGAGAGTGGGTTTGCACCAAATCGTTTACCAGTTTGTTGGTTTCTTTTGGCTTTGTAGAGGATGTTTTGCATCCCAGTGCCTGATTAATAAAACCTCTGCTCACCCACTGTGACAAAATATTGTATTTTGGTTAAACTATTACAGAGAGATACTGGTGTGATAGAACGTGCAGCATTATCTCTAATAAGCAATTATATTTCATAACATGAATTAATTGAAATCTTACACTTAAACCTAGTAGCTAATTACAGACCTTTTAGCTTAATAAAGATAGAGTGCGGAAAGGGATAATATATAYGGTAATTATTGAGTTAAGTAGAATGTAATGTGCATCCGGGGCTCGCCTAGGACAATCTCAGTCAATACTTAATTACTTTACTGCTCTCTGAAGTCTATGTGGCATCTGGCTGCTCTGCTCATGCTCCACCTCCCGAGGCATCGTCACTGCTGTGGTTTGCCTGTGGCTGCTCTTCTGCAGTGGCCGGTGGGTGAGCAGGACGCCAGGGCAGGGGGATGCGTCTTGTGGGGCTGATGTGCCATGGTGGGTTGCAGCCAGCTCTTGTTCCATGCCTGCGGTGCGGCAGACCTGCTCCGCACTGGGCCCAGCCTGTCCGCCCCGTGGCATGTGCCGGTGGCCCAGCTCTGCCTGGCTTCTTCCCATGGGGCCTCTGCACTGCTCTGGGCTCCGGCTGTGGACCCCACTTCGTGCTGCTTCCCAACCCTGCAAAACTCCTTGGGGTTTCCGCTACTGCTCTGTTCTGCAGGGAGGCAAACACGTTATGAGGTGCGGGTCTGTGCTGGCAGCTGGCAAAGCTTCCTGGCCCCGTGCAGCCTGGCGGCGTGCATGCCTGGCGTGCCCCGCGGAGACCCTTTGCTACTCCGGCTTGCCTTGATTGAGCGTCGTTCCCGGCATCACACAGCCCTTACGGTAACACAGAGGAAAAATTTATTTAGCAAGGCTTAAGGTCAGGTTTGAGAGTTAACAGTTGCAAGGTCGGGAACAGAGAGTTACAAGAGAAAACAAAGCATAAACCGCAGTCCTATGCCAAGTGCAAGGGCCAGGCTGCTCCCTCGGCTCTGGTCCCGGTGCCGCAGGACTCCCGTGGCGTGCGGCAGCACGAGGATGCGCAGAGCCCCGCTCCCTGCCTGGGGCTGTCTGCGGTCCTGTGTAATTACGCTCGCTGCCAGTGAAAACAAAGGCAATGCTGCTGGTGCCTTCCTACGGGGTGGGGAGGGATGGAAAGTCATCTCGGACCCAACTGCCACATTCCCTTATGGGGATGTTTGGTGAGGCTAAACCTTTCCGCAGGCGTGTAAACAACACCAGAGAGCTGTCAGCGTTGACCGCGGCCATCCTGGTGCTGTAATGATGGGCTGACAGCTGATGTGACTGGATGTGAACTTAATGACTGGCAGGCAATGGGACTCRCTGGCTGGGGAAACTGGAACTTGACACAAAGCCAGAGGTGTCTGGCCGGAAAATTCTGGCTTGTTTGGGAAAGGCCACTGTGATGCCGCAACACTGGAGCTAGCTGGATTACAAACAGCTCCAAAAAACCAGCAGTAAATGGAAAGTGGGATAAGATGTACCATGGGTTCCTCAGACTGTTCCTCAGGATCCTGTGGATCCAGGCAGGCTGTCCCGTGCGCACCGCGGCGAGGCAGGCATCCGAGCGGTTACTTGCCAGAGAACGGGAGTGCAGGAGATCTAAACTGCACGCATTGCAGTCAAATGTGATACAAACTGTTGGCTAAAACACAGCAAACTGAGATTAGAGCAAGAACGGCAAGGCGAGTAAGAACTGGGTAAAGACAGCAGCCCCGGGGCAGTGGTGTGGGGCGGTGGGGATTCGGCTGGGGACACCCCTTGGGGCTGGGAAATGCACTGCACTGTGCATCAGTTCACAGGGCACTGATGGCTCGGGGCGCTGGAATATTTCAGAGAAAAATGCAGGAGTGAGGTAACTGGGATGAAATTTGTTATTACAAAGTGCAATGCTGTGCTTCAGGCCTGGCAACACTTTCTGCGGAGTTCATCAGCTAGAAGCAGTTGCACTGGAGAAAGACCTGAGTTTATCAGTGCGTCATAAGATGATTCCTTCTGGCCTTCAATTTCACTGTCCTCTGGCCTGCGGAAAACGGCCCGAGCTGCTTCACAAGGAGGTTTTTCCAGCGGACGCACAGTGGTCTCGTAGGGCTGTGCAGAGGGGCTCGAGCATCATGCTTTGTGTCGCGGGTGCCCGTTCGCCCTTTGATGCCTTCGGGCTTGCTGCGGGTGGCGGGCTCGGTCCCATCCCTGGGCAGGGCCGTGGCCAGGAGGGCGCGTCGGAGGGACGGTGGCAGGAGAGACCCGCCTGCTGCTGATGGTGGTGCGGGCCCTGGCAGCACGGGGCTGGGGTCCCGCCGGCGTCTGCCCCTGCCTCTGCAGCAGGAGGTGGCACTGCCTCCGCCCCTTCAAAGGCAAAATGCTAATTTTTCTGTCTGAGCAAGAAGAGCCACTAATTGTATGCAAGTCCCTTCCGTGATTATTTCATTTGTGCTTCATGCAGCACCCCTGCAAAGGGTTTGAACAAGGATGAAAGCCCCCTTTTAGGAAGAGAGGCTGTATGATTAAGCAGCTCTCTTCCTTTTCACTCAAGTACAGTGCTGGTTGGCAGCTGCTCTGTGCCTGCAATAATTATGTCAAAGCCTGGGGTGCCATCGAGGGTCTCCGACCATCTGCAAGTGAAGAGAGTCTTTCCACTTACTAGCGCTGGCATCCCACGTCCTCTTTGGTCTGAGCTGATGTTTGCTGAAGGATATTGGAGGAATTAGATATACTTCTCTCTAATCCTGTCCCAAGCAACAGCAAAATCAAGCTAAAAAGCACCAGATTGTGTGCTGTTGTTTTAGGCAATAGCCCAGTGGTATTAATGGAGGTTTTTATCATTCTGGGGGCTGCATTATTTTAGAGAATGAAATATCCAAGGTAACAAAGCTGGATGAATTAAAAGCTTAACAGCATGAAGAGGTATTACAGCACCACAAATTCTTCAGGAACTTGCCTGGGCTATCCCACTCCTTCTTGAGACTGGTGTCCCTGCCAGAGAGTGTTATCCTTCCCTTGGGGGTTGTTCACATGCTCAGTTGCTGGATTTCCTCTTTCTAGGAAGGAGGCTTTAGGGGAAGGCAGACTGTGGCGGTGCTGCTGCTTGCCCCATTCCTTGCAGGCGGCAGCTGCCTGCCCCGGCTCCCTGGCACGACCTGTCGGGTGCGGGGATGGAACTTGCCCGTCCCCAGGGCCAGAGAAGGGGTACCTTGCTCATGGACACGCTGCAGCCAGGAAACGGGCAGAACGGCGGAGGGGTTGCACTTTGTATTTGGCGGGGATGCAGCGTGGTGGGGCTGTTGGGGGGATTCAAAAAGCCAGGAGACCATTTGTCACTGTCTGTGTTTTGGCTTATATTTGATGAGCCAAATAATATAAATAAATGGACTGTATTTGCAAAGGTGATGCTTCTGCATTTCTAACTGGCATGAACAAGCAGCTTTGGGGAAGAATAGCAGGGCGTGGATGTTTCTGAGAATATTCTTCAGTCTTTGCTCTTCTTTCCTGGCAATATCAGCAAGCTCTCAAGCACCTCTGCTCTCTAATCTAATCAGTCCTAGGGAAACAGGATTTGCCGCAGTGTCTGACCACTTAGGTACCCACCAGCAGAGTAAATACCAGATATATTTTGTGAGAATGGCCAAAAGCTATCCTAGCACCTTTTAATGCAGAGACAGGGTCTCCAGAACCTGGACCTCTCCCTGCTTTGTGCTGCTGCTCCAAATTCCACCACTGCTGGCTTTGAGCAAGACTCTGGCAGGCAGGTTTGTCGATACAGAGGAGGATATGTATGCGGGGAACTCCAATATCGAGAATGAATTACTGTCCTCTCTAAAGCCCTGTGATGAGGACTGATACAGCAGCTCACCATACAGCTCTGTACTGGTGCTTGTGTGTGTTTATAAGGGTAAAGAGGAAAAGCTTTTCAAAGAGCGTAGACAGCTGCTTGTGACCATAGTCCAATGACAAGACATGCTTGCAACCACTGCGGTTAAAAATATCAGTTTTGAAAATGTGGCTTTGCTCCTCCGTGGGTCTGAGCTCTGCATTGGCTCTGGCTGTTCCCCCGGGATGCAGCCTGTCCCCATCTCTCAGAGCCCGCAGGTGAAGTGTGGCGGTCCAGACGCCCACCTGCTCCAGCCGTGTTTCCCATTTCCATGGCCAGAGCTCACGAGGAGGTGACATGCACCTCTCATCCTCTGCCCGTGGTGCAGGTGCCGCGTATGAGCTGGCTGCACGGACGCTGCTTCTGAGGGCTGTAGGGAAAGGGGCTCTCCTGGGCACGTGGAGCAGTCAGATGAATTGGAGCAGGGGGTGTGCAGCCCCTTTCTCCTCATGAACCACGCAGCCGAGCCCGGCAGAGCCTCTTGGTGTGGGGCAGAGGGGCGGCTGTGCCGAGGGATGGGGACGGGAGGCAAAGGCTGCTCGGCCAGAACTTGCTAGTCCAACTCTGGCTTCCAGGTGGCAGGAAAGGCCCTAAATTACTGCTAAATTACTACTCAATTTCTTATGGACCTGGTCCAAATGCCACTTTCCTGACTACATCACACGTGTTTTCCAAGCAGCAACCAGACTGGGTGGTAAGGCAGAGGAGATTTGATTAGCCCTGTTAATGCTCTGTTATTAAAGCTCAAGTGAGGGGAGGTAATGGTCCCTCGGGGCCCGTCTGCCTGGGGAGCGTGAACCTGGCAAAGCTCTGGCTCTGGGTCCAGCCCCTCGTCCCAGAGGCAGGAGAGGGGCTTCTGCCGGATGCTCGGCTCCACCGGGCTGGGTGGGCTGGTCCAGGCAGGGCAATGCCGCAGTGCCGCAGGGCATGGGGATGCACAGCCAGCATCTGTCCCAGCACCCACGCAGCCCAAGAGCTCTGCTCTCCGGCGAGGGACCACTTGGCAGGGACAGGCCACCCTTAGGGATGGCTCGGACACCTGGTGCAATGCTGCTGCCTCCAATACGGATGGCTGTGGCTCTGTCGTGTTAAATTGTCCTGCAGATGCCTTGGCCTCACAGATGTGGTGGTGGGGTTGGCCGGCTGGGATAGCACAGGAGCCATGTCGCCAGAGCCGCCTCTGCTGCGCTGTGCTGCGAGCTGCAGTGCTGGCGTTTCCCTGGGGATGCGTTAGGGGATTTATGGGTGTCTTCCAAGGTTTTCTCCTTTATGATTCTTGATTAGTAGATAAAAGGCCCATTTCTTCTTTTAATGGAGTCTCTGATGTTAATGGCCTCCCTCCAGTCAGATTAAGGTGCTTTGGCCTGTTTTACTCTAATAGAAGATGATTGAGAAGCGTCTGGCTGGTTCACAGTTGGCTTCCTTGCGCGTCTTGCTGTGCTGTGCCGCTGCTACCCCTGCCGACAAGAAGCTTCCTGGAAATTAAAAAAAAAAGGCTGGAGGAGCTCATCCCGTCCCTTCGCAGGGGCTCCAGCACTCCCTCCTCCTGGCCTCTTCCTTGCTGCAGACACGTCTCGGGACCGTCCCAAGGAGCGCGTGGCCGTGGGATGGGAGCGGGGGAAAGGCTGTGCTGGGGCTGCGCCCACCCTGCTGAGCTCCTGGGGCAGCTGGTGCTGCAGCAACTGCCTTCCCCRGTGTGCTGTGGGAGCCGCGCTGCCCGCCCTGCCTGGCCCTGCCAGCCTCTGCCACRTGCCGCCGTCCAAGGGCAAAGCAAAGCGCTGGAGTCTGCAGGATAATCAGAGCTGTTAGAGGCACTCGTGTGTGCAAGAGGGTGTGAAATGCAGATGGATGGAGGACCCTGGGGAGCGGGAGAGAACAAGTGGGGATGTGCCCATGTCCCTGCTGAGGCCGGGGCAGAGGGGAGCGCAGGCTGTGGGAGCCGGCACGGGGGCCCCGGCATCCCTGTGCCCCGCTCAGCCACGGGCATCTCTGAATCAGCACAGAGCAACTCCCCAAGCTGCAGTCTTGTTGTATTAACAAGGCACCATTTCTGCATTTTAAGTGATGTTGTCCTGCCTCTAAATGATCCTGGAAATGTATCGTCTACTTAACTACCTTTTAATTAAAAGTCAGGGATATTAGAAAAGAGAAATCAATTCCTGCCACAATTAAGACTTGGTTTGAACAATTGCAGCATGTTTCAGCGAAGGATCCTCTCTGGACTTATTGATCTGTATTGTCATAATGTCTGCTTTATTACCATGGCTCAGACGGTCTTAAATGAGTATTTCGCCTGAATTATGCATGTCATCTGGCAGGCAGAGGGAGCTGCCTGCTGCCAGTCAGAGTCTGCAGGGCTTCCAGGCCCCCGCGCCTGCTGGCTGGGGCTGGAGCTGGGGCTGGGGCTGGGGCTGGGGCGAGCAGCCTTGTCCCCTGTGGTGTCGGGCTCGTTTGCGAGCATGATGCTTGCACAGAGGGCCCAGCGCCTGCTGGAGCAAGCCGGGGAGTCTCAGGGTTTGCAGCCCCAGGAACCGTCTCAAAGCCTGGAGGCAGCCATGGCGAGCGGTACCAGGGGAGCAGAAATCAGCAACCGGCAGCGCCCACCGGAGCATCCCGTGCCCAGCGCGATGCCGTGTCTCCCTGCTGACGGGAGCGGGACCAGGACCAGGAGGGCAGGCTGGCATCGAGGCTGGAGCCTTCCCCGCAGGCGGCCGTGGCTCCCCCAGCTGCCGAAGCCTCCCTCTCCCTCTGCAGAGGGGGGCTGCGGGAAGGTCTCTGGCACTCTCCCCTGTGGAAGTGATGGGAGAGTAGAAGGCTGATTAATCAAAATCTAACATAATGAAGGACCTTTTTAAAAGTAGAAGATGTCCCAGTTATGGTTTCTCTGCCCTTTAGAAGTTCTTGAAAACTAGGGGGTCTTGGAGGAAAGAAAATTGATTTCTCATGGTTTCTTTTGTACCTCAGGGCAGAAAGTAAATTCAAAGGGGTCCTGACATGAAAGGTCAGAGTCTCTGCTGCTGCAGCTGATAATGAGATCTCTCACAGATAAATCAAAACACCTGGATTTCACCACAGAGGACCTACTGGTTTAACCCAAGATACCAGGATGAGGAAGAAGAGAGAGCATATGCTAAAATCTTGTCTGCTGTGGAAGCAGACTTGGCAGGGGGAATGCCACAGCCCCAGTTATCCTGGGGTCAGGGCCGTATCCTGCTGCCTCGTGGTGCCTGGCACATCCAGTGCTTCCCTGCAGTTTTTGCAGAGTCTGCCAGCCTTCACCAACTTGCCATTTGCGCCATCACTGCTCTCTCTCTTGCTGTGGTCCACTGGCAGCGACTCCTGTAGATGCTTTCTCTTCTCCTCTGTGCTCTCCCCAGTCCTGCAAGCTGCCTGCTTGCCCGCAGCTGCGTTGCCCAAACTTAGGGGCTGGGGAAGGAGAAACCCCATGGCCTTGACAGCATTTCTTGTAAACCAATGGCCGCGGCTCCCAAGGCTGCAGCCCGCTAGATACCATTTGCTTTGTGATAAATAGGATTCACATAATAATTTCTGGCTCTTATTCATGCTTTCAATCTGCAGACCTCAGGAGTACTCAGGCAGGGAGAGGTGAGCCAGAGAAAACCAGGAGAGAGAGAGATGCTCCGAAAAAGAGGAAAGAAGCAGAGAAAAGTGAGTAGGATGAACTCTTTACCTCTCTATCCCATTAGCACATTCACCGCAGACTGCAAAATCCTGTTAGGAGCCAGCAGCTTGCAGAGCTGGAAGGCAGCTCAGGGCACTTGCTGCCGTGCGGAAGCTTTGGCTCTGCCTGGCTCCACGGCAGTGCCTGGGCTCTCCCCGCTTGCAGGCTGCGCAAGCCAGGGTGTCGGGGATGGCTCCAGCCCTGCCTGCCCCCGGCCCCGAGTGCCTCCCCCTTGCCGGGACAGCCTCCAGCTTTGATCTTTGCTCCTCTCATTTGTGGGTTAAGTGACTCTCAGGCTCCGCGTTCGTGCCTTTGGTGTATGACTAATTGGAGAAGTGTCTAATCTTGTCCTCCACCGATGTTACCTTTACGCAGCCTGTGATTAAACATGCTGTCAGCCGCTGCTGTTTACAGATAATAATGCTGCTTTCTCTCCATTCCTACACTATCAGCCTCATTAGGAAGGTTTAGGGATAAATTAGTCAGTCTGGGATTGAATAATGTCTCAAATGCATCCAGTGAGCACCACTCCGGCTGGCCGGGTGGTGACTCTGGTGACCCCAAACCGCTGCGCGGGGCAGAGACCTGGCCCCACAGCAGGGTGACCCCCAGCTCCGGAGCCTAACTGCTGTGCCCATGTTGGCTCTTTTCATGGAGGCCCTTTCAGGGGTGCAGCCCCCCACTTTTGCTACCACACTGGAGACAGCAGTAAGTGTCTGGGTTGATAAAATTCTCTCTGATACTTCATTACAGCAGAATCTGCAATACACGCAAAAAGATGCTCTTTTTCTGCTCTTGCTGAATGAAACATTCATACATTTCCAGAGAAAACTCCTGGTACGGATGGTGCATGGCCTTTCAGCTACAGTAGGAACGAATTGCAGCTGCAGATGGGAACAGGTTGTTTCTGCCATTTGTTATTCTTTCCCCTAATTATAATGCAGATTGGACTCTCTCTCCAGCATTTCCTACCTTTCTGTTTATTTAAGCAGTATTTTAGCAAACCTACATGGCAATCTCGCCCTGGGACGTGAGTGCACCGTTATAATGAAACCGAATTTATTGCTTCCCTGAGCTGCAGGCCTTTTCCCCCAATGGCCCTTCCACCGGCAGCCAGCGCTGAGCCAGGGGCTGGGAGCGGGGCAGAGCATGGGGCCGAGGAGGGTCCCTCTCTCCATCATGGGGATGGAGCCGGCAGGACGCCCATGGCAGGCGTCCCCAGGGACAGTGTGGCCAGCGGCTGGCAGTCTGCATCCAGCCCCGGCACAGTGGCAGGCGGAGCAGAGGCACCCGCGGGCACGGGAAGCTGTCCAGCTCTCCGCTGCACACCGAGCGCTCCGTAATTACTAGAGAGCTTTAATGGAGCTGGACACACTGTGCTGGTGCCTTATTTAGAGTCTGCCCAAGTGCGGAGTCCTGGAGTGCAAAATGCATCTAGGAATTAGCCCCAGCTGGAGTAAATTGCTAATTATCATTTGCAAAGTATATTACCCTCTTTTATCATGGGCAAATGAAAAAGACTCGCTGTGCACGACCTCCCTGTCACCCTCATCCTGTGACTACGGGATAATTGGCGAGTGCCTTGTGGTGATTGAGTTACGGAGCGAGTCCTGAAGTGTCTTTCTTCATCAGTGTGTCATGCAACTTGCATCTTTGATTGCCTAATGAATAGGAGCCAGAGCAGCATTCACCCCCAGGAAATCCACTGTAGCTCAGTGCCGTAACTTCAGTGCCCTTGTTGTTAAGGGACGTTTACTGCCAATTTATTGAGGGGCCAATAAAGTTAGAAATCTTGGTAATTGATTTTAAATGGTGATCAGCGCAAAGACTTAAACGTAAAAAAGCTCTTGACAAAGAGGGGAAACACCGTGAGACAGGGAAATCCACACCTGAGGCGCGCTGGCACTTTGGGATTCCCCCTCGGGGGTGCGGGGGGATGCATGCACAGAGCTGTGGGTCCCCTTGGGACCTGTGTGAACCAGCCTGGCACTTACTTAGTCTTCAAATTTACAAAGGTTTGGGTTGCAAATTCAGCGCAGTCGAGGGAGGTCTGGGAAGACTGCGGGCTGCGGTGAGAGCTCGGCACCGGGGCAGGCGCTGGCCTCTGCCGTAGCTGCTCTGGAGCGTCCTTCCCTGGCTCTCGAGGCCAGACACTCGCCTCGCGTGGCCGTACGACCAGCAGGACTGGTCTGTCTGGAACGCGTCTGACCATGAGTGATGGCCACACACTGCAGATGCCTTTGTAAAACATGAACAGCCTGCTGTGAAATTATTTCCGATGCCACTGAAAATGAAAATCCTAATGACAGCACTTCAAACAGAATTGCTGCAAATCTCTGTAAGTGATTTTAATGAAACCAGCCAGGAATACAAGGAGAGCAAATCAAAGCTAGGACAACTCCTTTGTTCAAATTACACGTAATTGGTATAAAAATTATAATAATGGTTGTTTGCACCATTATACTTGAGGTATATCATCATTTCTATCACAGACCTCAGCTCTCAGAGGCTCAGGCACCTGAGCTCTCAGTCTGCAATTCTGTCTTTCAGCCAGAGTAAGAGAAGCAGCAGCAGAGGGGCAGTCTGAGTGTGAAGAAGCCCACCTGTGCAAAGACTGGGGTGCCGGTGTCCTGCCCTGTATTCGGCACCACCGGCAAAGCATCTCTGCAGGGCAGGACCTGCCTCCCCAGGGCGAGCTGGGGCGTCACTCTGGTCTGGAGCCCCACACACAGCCCAGTTATAACTGCGCTGTGCACRCCTCCATTGCGAAGGTCTGCACTTGCTGCCAGCAGTAAAGGGGCAGAGTGGCTCCGGGAGGCTCTGGGGTCTTGCTGGGGATGGGATGGCATTGGCCCTGGCACCTGTGCTCATCGACTGTGGGAGCGCAGGAGGTTGGTATTTCTTATCCCGCTGCTCAGAAGTGACTGAATGGGTGGGGCAGGACACAGTCCCAGATTCAATATGTTTACTTTAAGTAATTGGACATTAATTAGCACTAAATTACGGCTGGATTCCTCTGGAGCTCTAAATTACTTTTCTATTGGCAACAAACGGTTTCCTCTTGATCAATGCCGCCCAGGTGAGTGTCGGAGCCATGGTCAGTGGCTGGTCAGCGGTGACTGCCACGACCCTCAGGGGACGTGCCGGTCCCCTGGCTGCCGCGGGCTTGGGGCGTTTGGGGAGGAGCAGTGCTGTGGCCGAGGGAGGGCAGAGTCCATCYGGCGTATCGGACTGGCGGCCATGCCAGGCACCACGACTGGCTGGGAGAGGAGCTCCCCTGCCCCTCTCCTTGAGACCAGCAAATCCCCACTGCTCCATGCCAAATGCTGGAGCCACCCGGCTGCTGGGACGGGTTTGCTGCAGTTTTCCGACGTGTCTGCCGTTAGCAGGTGATGCTGGGTCTCTGCGCCTTCACGCCGCCTTTTCTGCGTGCTGGCCAAGCAACGCTTGGGCTGGAGTGACCTTTGAGAGCGGAGCCAGAAGCACCAGTTCACTCAGCGAGAAGCAAAATCAACCAAAACCTCCCTGTGCTGGGCCAGAGCTGAGCAAATGCAAACCATCGTTTTCTCCTGGGAAAACTAAAAAGTAATTCTTCCTCCTCTGTGCATTCCAGCCSTGCGTCGGCCCCACGCGAGGCTCTGAGTGCCACTGCGGGCTGGGATGGGATCGGATTTGTCTGGCTTTGTTATGGCCTGGGCTCCCTCAGCTCTCTGGCCTCAGTAATTTATACGCCATTGTGTGACTGATGAAAACCTCCTATCAGATAATTGATTCCCTTTGTTTATTTGTAATCCTTCGAAATCTCCTTTCTGATACTAATTACCTGTCCAGGGCCCTTGCCCGACTAGCACCCTGCTGCGGGTGGGTTTCTGCCTGTCCCGCCGTGCCGAGCCCCCTTATGGCTGTGGAGGGGCAGGAGGGGTTGGGGGAGCCCGGGCAGACCCTGGGAGCGGCAGGGGCTGTGGCTGCCCCGGATGCCGCTGAAGGAGAGCCCGAGGGTGCTGGGCTTGCCTTCCCCCAGCAGCTGGCAGCTTCGCAGGCCTCATGCTCTCGGCACCGGCTACAGTTCTGCCACGCACCCCCGTCCCCACGTGCCACTGACACCGAGCTGCACGGCTGTGGGTCTGAGTCCCCTGGGAAYGGCACAGGGAGTCTAATTGATGTGTGTAATAAATCTGCAGAATTAGGTGGCCCGTCTGCACTTGTGCATCCGTTGGTTCCTCCTCCACAGAGATAATTACATCAGATAGCTCTTAAAATAGGTGCTTTTTCCCTTCCAGAGGTTTTGTGACTGGAGCTGAAGGCAGCACGAGGACTCGTGCCCAGCCTGAGCTGAGGCACCCTGGSACGGCCGGGTTCTGGGAGTGCTGCTGAGCAGGCACGGCGTTGCCTGGGCCAGGGGACCTTCGTAACCCCTCGATGCCAGAAGAGGTGAGACAGAGCCTTAACTGGCCCGCGTTGGGTCCCTGTGGCTCTGCTGTGGGCTGCAGCCGATGCACGGCGAGCCCTGGACCCCGAGAGGAAGCAGGGGTTGGGGCTGCTGCCCRGCGGGGTGCGGGGTCGCAGCGCTGCTGCACTGCTGTGCGCGGACGGTTCTGCCCCCGGCTCCGAGGGGAGCAGGCAGAGGGGCGGGAAGGGCGCGGGGCACTAGGGGAGACCCGCTTCTGCACAGTGGTTTGCACTCACCTCTCGCCTTTGCCAGCTGCTTGGCTCCACGCAGCAGAAGGCACGGCGTGGCATCTCCCTCCACAAGCCCCCCTGCTGCTCCTTCGAGGTGGGGAGAGGGTAATGTTTTCCATGCACAACTCCTGAGCTCAGTAAATGCCTTGGCTTGCCCTTCAGATTCTGTCACCAGATTGCAGCGCCTGGATCCCTCCTGTCTGGTTCTAATTAATAGTGTGTGATAATGTGTCTCCAGTTGAGTTGGAATTTAACGCTGAATGGATCCTTGCCCCCAGTGAAAGGCTGGGTTGCATATTGATGATGACAGAACGGAGTATTACTTATATAAGTATAATGATCTTACGCTGCCTGGAGCTCTGGATTTTCTCAGTATATGACGAATGTGAAGCATTTAAAAAAATTAGACACTTACTATATTTTACATTCTTTTCTAGAATGTGGATCTCTGTGGGCTGCCTAGAAATCCATTACAAAGAAATGTAAAGGTGCTTAAAGGCATTTACCCAGATTAGCTGCCTTTATGTAGTCAAGGATCTTTTATGTGATTACCTTAAAAGTTAAAGAGCTGCTGCAAAACAGAGATCCTGAAGCAAAGAGTACACATCTGACAGAAAAATTAAGCCTTTAAAAACAAATGCATAGCTCTGGTTGCTTTTATTTTCAGACAAACAACATAGAAGGTAAAAGGAGTTAATACACAGAGTATTTTCCTTTTGCAGCCCACGATGCAGGGCTGTGCAGCTTTGATCATGAGATTTATKGGGAAGCTTTACATTAACTTTTATTTTCACTGTGATTTCTACCAGCTAGCAGCGAGGGGAAGGTGCAGGGACGAGACGGCGCTGTTGGCAGCAGGCTGTGAAGGCGCTGGCTGCGATGGAGCATGGTCCTCCTGGGAAGCGGTGTCTGAGCCCCGGGATCAGCCGGGGGCAGCAGGTTGGCAAGGCGCCGCTGGTACCCAGTGCGGATTGTTTGAGCCGCACTAACTCTGCTGCTTTCCTGTGTGGGATATTTACTTAATGCCAGATATATTTTTGCTGTATTGCTCCTGCCTGCTCTGCTCTGACTCCGGCATTGTCACAGCAGAAGCAGCAAAACTCGTCCTGGAGCATGTTTTTGTGACATGTCCAAAACAGCACGAAATTGCACAAATCCCCTGTTTTCCGTTCTAAGAAAATCCTTTCAAGTGTGGAAGAGGAAGGAGAGGTGCAAAAGCTTCTGTGAGGTTTCTGCCTGTTCCTTCTTTCTTCAAGGGCAGCTCTTACAGCCACATACCGAGGCCTGCATCCTCCTGACTCCTTTGTCCTTTAGCATAAAAAGTCATTTGTCAGCAAAAGAAAAAAAGTTTTGTTTTTCAGTCCAGATCTGGCTGTCCTCCCACTGAGACTTTCAACTCTTTATCTCAGGAATTGATGGTCTCGGATTCTGATCCTCTTTCCTTGGTGTTTGTATTGATTTTTTTTTTTCCAGGAGGGTTATTTTCACTGTGGTTTCAAAACTATCTTTCTGTCTCCACTTACAGCAGGTAATAGCTCAGCTTGGCGAATTACACATTTTCTGGGCTGTGCTGGCCCCAGCTCTTTGCAGAAGTTCTCCTGGCAATCTGGAGCCTGGATAACCAGGCATCTTTGCTTTCCCACTCTTGTCTCTCCAGGCTCACCCTGTGGCTGTGGTAGCACTCTGGAGTTGGGTTAAGGGAAGCTGCCCACGTGCTGGATGTGAGTGACAGAGGTGACCCGACAACCTGGGTGTATTCCTCTTCCTTCGCTTGCAGAAACTGGCCCCTCGTTACGCCACTGGTGCTCGAGGCGATAGCTGGTCTACTGTGCCGTCCTGGGGACGGCATCCCTCTGCCCTGCTTGCTGACCTCGTGGGGCCGTGTCCTTGGCGCTGGCTTGGCTGTGCCGCAGCCCGCCTTTGGGCTCAGAGGCCCGTCCCTGGTCATCAGCTGTGCCTGACAATGAATAAATCCAATAGTCTCAATTTAAAAGGCTGCTCTGTTTCCTTCACCCCAGCAATGGCTTTTAGTCATCCAGCCTTGCCAAAGAAAAATTCGTGAGATCATTTCCCCAAAACAACATGATACTTCAAAATCGTAATTAAAATACCTCTGGCTGTTCTAATATTAAGCTTTTATAAGTGCTTGGAATAATATTTCAGATAAATGGAAAAGCTTTGTACCCTATTAGCATGACATACCCTTCTTCTAGTGAAACATATCTCTAACATCAAATCCTCCATATACATTGAAAATACTCTTCCCTGTTTGGTTCTTCAATGACATGAATGCGTACACCTCCCGTGCGTCTCGGTGGTGAATGGAGCTATCCCAGGGGTCTGTATCGATTTGCTTCATGACATTAATACCTTCCAATGTACCAGCAGCGAAATCCTGTGCATGAATACTAAATGGGAGGCTATTGTGCCCCAGAGGCTGGTAAGCAAGATCCCATATATTATACCATGTGAGTTGTGTGTCATATTAGAGCAATCTAGTTTTAAAGGGCATCTTTCAACCACAAACTAGCTTTTTCCCACACTTGACTGATCGCAAAAATAACTGTGATTAAAGGTCAAGTACCTGGGTTTTTCTATTTTACTCCTTAAAAATGTATATGCGAAAGAAAACCTAGAAGTTAACATAGCATGAAATTGTTATGCAGTTATGAGCCTTTAACAACAACTAAATATCACTTTTCTTCCTGGGTGCCTTGAAAAATCACCAGTAATAATGCGTGACTTCTTCTGGTTTTCACTTGAGGAATATTATAAATAAAACCTGTCTTTTGCTTCCCTTCCCTGTAAGGTGATGGAGGGAGAGTTTTAATCATATGAACTTGTAACCCCAGTCACCAGGGCTGTACCCTGGGCTCGCTGGGAGCTCCTGGGCTGCGGGCGCGAAGTGGGAGCATCGGCCGGGCTTGAAGCACTGGTGCGCTGCGGCAGCACTGCAGCAAAGCACTGGCCCAAGTGGAGCTCTCCTGGACGGAAAGAGCATTGATAAATGGATGGGGATTTTCTCGCCGGTCAAGTTAACACAGAGAAAAGGTAGTGGCCGTGTTTCCAGAGGGGCTGAGAAATGGAGGGAGAGCTGGAAACACCTTCCGGCTTCAGGTGTCCAGCTGGGCTGTCTGCGTCCCATTACAGGTCTCTCCCCTGGATCTGCCAGGCTACAACTAACGTGGTAGTTGAATAGCAGTTTTTGGGGTGGAGCTGGAATATGGGGGAGTTGATGCTTTGGGGTGGGAGGGGAGTGCTGGAAGACATGGAGAGCAAGTAGAAATATTAGAGGTATATATTGTCAAATCCAATTATGAATCCTCATCGTGCTTGAAAAATGTTTCCTCCATTTCTGCAGAATGGCCACAGCAGCAGCATCTTCCTCTTAACTGGCCAAGAGCCCCAGATTTCCAACAGATCTATACTCAGATGCAACGCCTCCCAAACCTCTCGAAAGCAAACATGCCTTAGGTGTTAAAAAAATGCTTGGAAAGGCAAGATTCCTGTGGAACAGGTTAGAAAACATTGCGCTTGGGGTTTTGGGCTGGTACCTGGGTTGCTCAGGATTCCTGATCCTGCAGGGACTTTCACATATGTTTAAATGTATTCACATGGGTAGTCTTACTGACATCAGGAAGAGAGTACTTAGAAGCTGGGGCATGAGGCAAATGAACTGCAATCACCATATCTAATTAATCTAATTATGCAATGTGCAAATCTGAGTCTGACTGGCAGCAGGCTTCAGTAGGATACCTGCTCCTGCTTATGCACGTGTGAGGCACCGCAGAATTCAGGCTTTAGTGTCTAACACTTTAAGGTGTTTAAGTGCAGTGTGTTTGTGCAGACACATGACACTGCTCTTCCCCTGCAGCGCCGTGGCCCCACCAACTTTTGCATGGGCACATTCACTGGGCTGCTGGGTTTTGGTTTAGTTGGGCAAGTCCTGCTGCCAGTGTGACCCAGCCCTCAGCTCTCCGGGTCCGGATACAGCCCTCCGCTCTGGATGGTCCTCACACCTGCCAAGCCAGCGTCTGAGTCCCGCACTGCCCTCACTGGGGGTTGCCCTCACTGTGGCAGCAGGGATCCTGCAGCGACGGCGAGGGCTGGGGGTGCCCCTCCGCGGGGCTGCAGGGCTGTGCGCAGGGCTTGGCCTGTGGTCCAAGCACCCACCACCGTGAACAGGGGCTGTGCACAGGGTGCCATAGCCCAGCCAGGCTGCCTTAGGTGGAGACTCAGTATTTTTATTCCAGACTTGCAGTGTTTTACATTTGACAGCACATAATCACAGTGAAGGGAGCATCCCACAGGAACAAGTGTTGCTACATAAGCAAGCTTTGGTGTCATGGTATCAGCCATCAGGTGGGAAACTGACGGGCGTTCAGCCTGACTAAATTTTGCAGGGACCTGCAACACCTACAATTAGCGATAATCAAACCTTGTCAAGTTCCTCCCCCAGTGCAGGAGGCTGTGGGCCTGGTGGCACGCACCTCACCTGCAGCAAGCCAGGAATTGCCTTCCTCAGCCCAGCCAACCTCACCGCAGCCTCCCCGCGCTGTGCTTGCCACTGCAGCACAGCCCTTTGCCTGGGGCTGCCTTTTCCTGGGGTTTCTTTCTGGCCACTCTGACTTTTATGGCAGCYGCTGGGCTTGAAGGACCTTGAGATGAAGCTGGGAATCAAATTTCAACGCAGAAAGGCAGATCAGAGGGCTTGACATAAAACTGGCATTCCTGGGCATTGCATGCAGGCAAGGGCAGTAATGCGACCTGCCCCGCTGCTCTCCTGGGCCCTGTGGTGCAGAAATAAGGCTCTGACTCACCACTGACTGCCTGTTAATGGCAGCAGGGAGCAAATGTCATCCAGTGTGGGGGCCCACAGCACTGTTAATTATGGCTGTGACCAGAAGGCCGCAGTGTCTCAGCATCAGCAAGGGCTGTCTGTGCCCCAGCAGGCCTTTGGCTTCCATGGGGAGGGCAGTCCCTGTGCTTGGCAGCAGTACCAGGCAGCCCAAAGCTCAGCCCTGCTGTGCTCAGCCCGTTCCGGCAGGAGCCTGACTCACAGATCGTGCAATGGGACACAGCTGGTCGGGGATTGGACTGCAGCTGCCATCAGTAGGCTTCAGGGTGAACGGCGCCCCCGAGCCCGCGCCCGCCCTCGCCCAGCCCCTTCCCGCCGAGCGTCCCGGCGGCCGCCGCGGATTGGCCGTGCCGGCCCACGGCCACGCCCCGGCAGCGGCGGTTGGCGGTGCGGGACGGGGGCGGG
>JAYKAV010002766.1:3285122-3361842 GCA_035582835.1 Phoebastria nigripes | reverse complement strand
TGCCCGGCGCCGCCGGGAGAGGCCGGCGCGGCTCGGTGGCGGGGCTGGCGGCTCCGCTCCAGTGCCGGCGGGTTGGGTCCGGGCGCGCTTCCCCTTCCTGCCCCCGGTGTCGCCGCCAGCCCCCGCGGGCGCGGCGCGGCGGTGGCTTCGTGGGGTGGATGTGCCGCCGCCCTCCGGGGCGCGGGGGAGCCGGGACGGGGCGGGGGGGTGCGGCGCGGGGGCTCGGCGGGACCCCGCGGGGTGGCCGGGTCAGCCCGGAGGGTCCCGGAGCGAAGGGACTCGGGCGTCCCGGTCCCCGCGATCACCAGAGGCGCTGGGAGGAACGAGCTCCTGCGGCGCCCGCTGCCCGCGCAGCGCTGCCGGTACCGCGCCGGGCTGCCCGTCCCAGCACTCGGGACCGGAGCGGCGGGAGCCTGGCCCGGCTGCAGCGGTCCTGGGGGGCAGCGCTGACCCCCACTGCAGGGTGCGCCCCGCACCGCGGCCTCAGCGGGGCCGTGGCGTGGGGAGAGGGTTCAAGCCCCAAAGGTCTGTGTGCGCAGAGGCCGCGCTGCCACGGACAGACCCGTCCTGCCCCAGCGCGAGGAGAAGTGTCCTGGGGCGCTCGCTTGTGAAAGGACGGGCCGGGGATGCGTCCTGCGCAGACGGGCATTATCTGGGGTCTAGAATCCGAGACGAGACACAACTTGCCAGTCAGGGATTGCTTCTGTTTGCTAGCTGTGGAAGGATCGTGAAACTGTGAATTTGGAGGAAATGCCTCTTCCTGTCAAACAGAGAATTAGCTGTTTTGTGGAAAAAGGATGTAGTCTTTCAAGGAAATTCTTGTTTCAAACCAGCCACCAGTACCTTTCAGTTCCAGGAGATACGCRCGCTATGGGCATGGTACAGTTGCAGCATTGGCTGGTGGTGTCRGAGGGATTGTCCTGCAGTGTGCCTTGGGAAGGACTGCAGCCTTTCCTGGGATGTCATCCTGGTTAGGTTAGGGTGCTAATCGCATAACTGTGAGGTCTGCTCGGGATGTGCAGCGTAGAGCTGTGCAGCACGACTCCTGCTCAGTGCAGTGCTCGGTGCTCACACAATGATGTGATAGCTGGTGGAGCTGGGGCGGGAGCTGCTCCCTGCGCTCTGGGACCTGACCCACCGCTCAGGCAGGCAGGTGTCCGGGAAGGGGTGCACGGCACTGAGCTTCCCAATGGGCGGGCTGGGTGGATATTTACTGGTGTTTCCTGCGTTAGTGAGTTTGCTTTGTAATGTGTTGTCTTCCCTGCAGTTGTCCTGCTGGACTCGAAGGAATCGCAAGCGGAGCTGGGCTGGACCTCGCACCCGTCAAACGGGGTAAGTGCGGAGGTGGGACTGTCCCTCTGCGCTGCTAGAGAGGGTCTGCCTTCTGGTGCTCAGCAGTATTTAAAGTCCWCACGTGGAGCCGGTGGAGGGGGCTGGCAGCCACGGGGTCTCCTTGAGCTGTGGCGGGTGGGCAGCTCAGCACGAGCTGTCATGTTGATCAGTGCTGGGCACCCCAGGGAGCAGAGCGAGAAGTGAAGTACTGGTTATGTGAGCGGTACAACCAATGTGGAACAGCTCCTCAAAATGATTTTTTACACTCCTGTAATAAGCAAATGAACACCAGCCAGTTAAGGCTTTGTATTGTAGTTTGCACGCCAACACGAGCTCCTGGTGATCAGTTCAGCTCTTGCAAGAGGGCTGTGGCTGGGGTGGGATTGTCAGGAGCTCTGCATCACTTAGGGCTTGTTTGATCAGGTCCTTGCTTTGCTGCCAGGGTCAGTCTATAGCTGCTTTCAGGAGAGTGCATTGGGAAACTCAAGAGTTGTGTTCCTTGCTGCTTTGGGTTCATTTTCCAGAATGGAAACAAACCGTTCAGAGGGAATAGTGATAGATCCTGGAGTCATCTGCGTTGCCCAACTGCTAGTCTGCAGAAGAAACTGTTTTGGGTACATTTGGCAATCTTGCATAAATTTACCCCCAGAAAGAATTGCTTTGGGAAGTTGCCAGGTCGTCCTTAAGGCTGTGAGGGTTGAATCATCATTTCACTAATCAGAATCTCTGCTGGTAACTTTGGGGAAATACCGTTTCACTTGCAGTCAGAGGATTTGTCCTGTTCTACCTCAAACTTCTGACAGAGAAGCTGCTGCTTGCTGTTCACGAAGATATTTGTCCTTGTGTGATGGTGTGACTGGCGTGCCATCTCCTTGGCCATCTTTGACTTCTCTGGGTAGCCCAACCCCATCTGGCATTACGTTGTGTGGTAAGGCTGTGCAGATGCACCTTCCCAGGGACAGAAAATCCGAGGAGTGTGTGGGAGATAAAGGCTCTGGCTTCTCAGCAGATGATGTGTCCAGTTTCATATTAGACTTTGTTTTAGAAGGTCTGATGCCAGTGCCCTCTTTCTGGTTGTGTCTCTGTGTTTGCACCTCTGCAAAGAGCTCAGGTGTTAGGTGGTCCAGCAGCACCGCTGTGTTAGGACAGCTTGTGGTTTTGGTGGGCTAAGGACTTTTAGTGCCTATGATATAATGGCCTGTAGGTGGAGAGGCTTGTGGTGGTGATATTTATACTGATCAGTGTGTTTCTGCTGGGGCAGCTGGTTCTTGCTCACGGCAGCTCTCGAGCTGTTACAGCCCTTTGTGTTCTTTCCTCAGTGGGAAGAAATCAGCGGCGTGGATGAGAATTACAAGCCAATACGCACATACCAGGTCTGCAACGTCATGGAGCCAAACCAGAACAACTGGCTACAGACGGGCTGGATTGCGAGGCGCGATGGCCAGAGGATCTTTATTGAGCTGAAGTTCACCCTGCGGGACTGCAACAGCATCCCTGGCGTGACGGGCACATGCAAGGAGACTTTCAATCTGTTCTACGTCGAGTCTGACTCTGACCTGGGCCGTAGCGTCCATGAGAGCAAGCACACCAAGATCGACACCATTGCTGCTGATGAGAGCTTCACACAGGGGGACCTGGGTGAGCGTAAGATGAAGCTGAACACCGAGCTGAGGGAGATTGGGCACCTGAGCAAGAGAGGCTTCCACCTGGGCTTCCAGGACGTGGGTGCCTGCGTCGCGCTGGTCTCTGTGCGGGTCTATTACAAGAAGTGCCTCACCACTGTGCAGAACCTGGCTGTGTTTCCAGACACGGTGGCGGAGACGGCCTTCGCGACTTTGGTGGAAGTTAAGGGCACTTGTGTTGCTCACGCCGAAGTGGATGTGGATAATCCCCCCAGGATGCACTGCAGCACGGAGGGCGAGTGGCTGGTCCCCGTAGGGAAGTGCACATGTGGTCCCGGCTTCGAGGAGAGGGACAGGGGATGCAGAGGTAAAAGTGGCCGTCAGCGTCCTCTAGCAGTTTTTGTCTGTGTCAGTCCATGTTGCTGCCAGACTGCTATGGTCTGCCCGGTGCCTGAGCACAGCTCAGATAAGTGGCATTGCCTTTTGTCAGCACTATGATTCTTTTAGTTGATTGCAGCTCCCCAGCTAACAGCCAGACCTTAATTTCAAGGGTGGCAATTGGGTAAATGGGGTGTGTTGCCGGTAGCTGCTCTGCAGCACGGTGTTGGCTGGGCAGAAGTGCCAAAGCTCTGAATACCGTCAGGCATTTCCCACAGCTTTATCTGTAACTATAAAATTATTCTAGAACATTAATATCCCCATTGTCATGCTTTAGACACAACTTAATAATTCGGTGACTTTACAGCTCGCAAGGTTACGTTTAATGACAGCTGTAAAAATGGATATAACCTCTACCGTAACGGGTATCCCTCTAACGAACCTGGTGCTGTGACCACTTCGATCTCGCTTTCAAAGGCAGGCAAGAGCCCTGAGAGTGTGGATACGGGCTGCCGTGCTCCTCCTCCTTGGAGTGTGTGAGCCTCTGAAAGGAGAGAGGTGCTGGGCTAATGCCTCCTCCCGGGCACCTGCCTGCTTCGGGCCGTGGTCAGGACCTAGTCCCAGCTCTGTGTGATCTCAACTGCCTCTGCACCAAGTCAGGTGCCAGCACGAGCCGGCAGCGGTCTGCGGCAAGCGGAGGCTGCTCAGTGTTGTGCGGGGCGGCGGGTGTGCACCTCCTACCCCAGGGACGGCTGTTCCTCCGTCCATCAGCACCCAGGGGCTTTTCTTCTCTGAAAGGTGTAATTGGCTATCAGTTATTAACTGGCAGCGTGCATGGCTGCCCTGTTAGCAAAGCTCCTCTGGGGCAGAGGAGAGGTCAGACCGCCAGCTGGGATGTGTGAGAGGAGATGTTTTCTTCAGTAAGATGCGCCTGAAAACACCCTTCACTGCCCATGCCTGGTGTCCAGGTGATACCTTGGACCTCTACCTTTTCACCTGGTAGAAAATGGATTGAGAGGAAATTAGCTAAATAAGTCCCAAATGGGTACAGTTCCCCCATGTTTAAGGCGTATGGTATGGTAGGAGAGTGAACTTTTCCTGAGGAATCAGGTCTGTCCTTCAAGAGCCACTTGAGGCTTTTCAGATTTAAATTGTGCCAACTGTACCGCCTTTCTCCAGCATGTGGGAAGCCTTTCTCGGTGCTCCGGGTAGTGGCTATTTGCTTGGTGCCCTCCTTAAGAAAACCTTATTAAAACTATCGAATTGAAATCTCAGTGCTGTGCATTGCATCAGTGGCTRTGTGGCAGCTTGCCATGCTTTCCCCATCTGTTTAGAGTGGGAATTTACATAGCGAGTCCCAGAAGGCTTTTGCTAATGTTTCAGGTTTCTCTGTGTTGAGTTTAAATAATTCATATTCTCTAAGGAAAAATATTTGAAGTAATTTAATGGACATAATTAAGTTCCCCGCCCTGCCCCCCCCCCCAGAAAGCAGGCCATTAGTCACTCTCTGTGGAGCAGCGTCTGATGGCTGGTCAAATATAAGAAAATAGTTTTTAAGGGTTGAAAGTTTTTGTTTTTTTTTTTTAGAGCCCTGCATTAGCATAGCACTAAGTGAATAACTTTAAAAGATTGCTGATGAAAGCATCCGGGGCTGCGGAAGTTCTTCGACAAGGACAAAAGCCCTTGAGCTGGAGGCAGGTAAATACGGTGGGAGTTTGGGGATGTTAAAACAGCCAGGTGATGGCACAGCAAATCTGGCTCCACTGCCATGGTCCCATGGCGGTGGCTTTGGAGGGCTCAGTGGGTGCAAGTCTGCTGGATCCTCCTTGCCTGTGAAACTTCTTGGCCACAGTCTGTCGCAGCTCTTGTGGCCATGAGAGGTTGGACCCTGAGTTTGTTCAAGGATCGCTTTGGGGAGCAGGGACAGCCCAGGTGCCGATCCCCCATCCCGTGCCAGGGGCGGCTGGTGGTTCTCCAGGCTGTCTCGGGTGCCGCTTCGCAGCTCCTGGCTCTCCCTTATCCTTTGATCTTCTCTGAGGCCTTTCTGGCTGCACCTGCACTGGTGTCTGAAATCAGTCGCCCGTTCGCCCTGCTGACTGCTGGGGTGGCTGCGTATCCGGTGACCCTGCGGGGCCTGACTGCTGTCTGGATCCGGGATGGTGCGTGGGGCCAAGTGTGTGGTGCAGCTTCTTGGGTCTAAGTCAAAAGGAAATCCGACGGCAGAAGCGAAGGAGAAGTTTCCCCAGGCCATCTCGYGGCTGGGCACTGCCCTCTGTCGTTGTGCTCTGAAGCCGGGGCACATGATGGTGTCCTCCGTGGGGACCGGCTGGTGCCCCGGGGCTGTGCTCGCCGGGCAGAGGGGCTGTTTGAGGCCCTCGGCCGGTCTGACCCCAGCCCAGCTGGCTGGCGGTGGTGGGGGGCTTCGCTGCTGCTGGTGCCCTTGGTGTGGTGCAGGGGCCGGGATCAGTGCTTGCGGGCAGGGCTGTGCCTGGTCGGCAGCGCTGGTGGCAGCCGCGGAGCAACCGTGAGGTGTGGGAGGTGCGGGCTTCTCTGCAGGAAGAACGAGCTTTATTTCCCACCGAACTGGTGAAGCTGTTTGAACTACATCAGAAAGCTAGTATCATTGCAACCGTGATTTAAGTGCTGAAATCATCCTGCCACTGAGAGACCATTTGTATCCTCACACTGAAATTAGGAGAGATGAAAAAAGACTAATAGGATTTACGGCACTGCTAATTACTGCTGCGGGAAAGCCGAGCCTTTTTACTGTCCGTCTTTCTATATCGCACCACTTCTGAAGAAACCCCAGTGTACCTGACAGGCTTCCATGGGTTAGCACGATTCTGATGAATCACTTCACTGATCRTTGAAATGCAGCCATCTCTAGGGTGGAACCGAGCAGCTTTAGCATCTGTTTAACATCTACTCTCAAATAAGAGGAGAGGTTCTGTCACTGTAAATACATTTAGACTGCTTTTCTTGTCTAATATATATCTATAGCCAGATGCTGGTCTGCACTTACTCTGATCTTAAAACCTATTTCCAGCAGATGCATGGCAGGCAAGTGAGAAGTCCTGTTGCACTGTGGATGATCACCTGTCCATCCCTATTTTGTTTTTGGTAGGCTTCTCAGCACTGATGTCTTTTTACCCTTAATTTTGCCAGGCATGAGCTGTGGCCCCTTCATGCCATTTACTTTGTGGTGTATTGCAATAGCTTTTGTGTAAATGAAACCGTGATGTGGAGAATCTGCCTGACATTCGCTGTAAAGTTGTCTCTTTCTGCTTCATCTTTTCCATCCAATCCCTTGTAATATCTGCAAGGAGAATTTCGACAAAGCCCAAGGTTAATATTTACCAGCCAGATTTGCTGCAAATGAGACAACGTCAACCAGACATTGAATTAATACGATGGAGACCAGTTTCCAAAAATAGCTGTCAGCCACTCTTCTTTGACAGAAACGTAAATTTGTGCTGTAGCTAAGTTTCCTTCTCAATTTATTTCCCTCCACTTCTGACAGCAGCCGCAGGAGCTGGCTCTGCGCTGCCGTTGTGCTGAGGAAATGCCCCTGCACTCTGCTCTCCTTCGCCAGCATAGCCCGCGCAGGGCGGCCTGGCACTGTGCTCGTTCCGGTAGATGATGGTCTAATTAGCAGGCCGTATCCCTTGCCTATGCAGGGATGGCACTACTGAAATCAATTTTAGGGAGGAAATAGTTTCTAGTGCTTTGTCAGGATTTTTGAAGTGAATTTGGTGTGGGTGGCCGGGCCAGGTTTGACACCTCTGGTGCTCTGGGCTGCAGGGACTGGGCAGTGAGGGAGGGCCCGGGCCTAGCCGGGGCGCGGGCGCTCAGGGCGGTCCCTGGCCAGGGCTGCTTCTCTTCTRTGGCCCAGCTAAACAGGTGCACGTATTTTTCTTCCCTTGCAATAAGCAGCGAGTGTTGCTGCTTTTCAGGGAAGGAAAACCTCGCACAAGACGGCGCATCAGCGACTTGCTGTTTGTGGCAGCCTGTGGGCATGAGGAGCAGCTGCTGGTGTTCACAGTGGCTGTTTGAAAAGGGGAATAAAAGAAGTTCCCTCCCTTTTCTGCATTACTGAATGGATTTCTGAGCAGCGTGTTGGATACAACATGCCATGGACAGGACACAAGGAAGATTTACTGTATCTCGCTTAGGGAGAAAGCTAGAGAAAACGATAGCCCTTAGACTCRTTCTTTTTCACTTTTGCTTATAAAGCATGTTGGTCTTCTGGGCTCTCCTGAAAGGAAACTTCAAGGATAGAGAGGGGAAAGGTGTTGCTGTTGTGGGATTTTTCCTTTTTCCACCCCCTTCCTAGACGTTTGTGATAAACCAGCGCAAGTTACCAGGCTCAGCTGGGCAGATTTGCATACTTCATCCCACTGTGTCAGGTATTCCTGTACGCTTCTCTTGCACAGATAACCTTTCGGCTGCTCTGCCTGTTTGCATACATGGAAATGGGGCTTTCTGAGGGCTGGAGGCAAGTCTTCCCACGGAGCCTTTCCTGGGAGGGTGCAGGCGCGCTCTGGAGAAGGCTCCAGCACGCGAGGCTGTTGGTGCAAGCCTGCGCGTCTGCGTCTGGGTGTTTTCCTCTGGCTGGAGTGGACTGTCTGTACTGGGTTCATCCCTGGCAACTTCTGCGTAAAGGACTTTGGGGGCTTCACAAGGCGAGCTGGCATGGCTGCTGGTCTCAAAACATAGGGATAAGATGAAAGGCACAAGTCAATGCTAATTAGAAGAAAGCAGTCTTTTTTAATGGTAACTGCTAGTGATACAAATGGTAATGCACGCTCGACCCTGTGCAGTAGGTAAGAAATAGCTTCTCTGATCTACTGTGGGATTCATCAGTGGTCTGCTGAAAAATGGAGGACGCCGGACTGTAAGTCCACTCTGCTCATCAGGCTGGGGTGCATTACTAGTGGCTGTAATTGCCTGATGAATCTAACACTGTGTGTAGTATAATTACACTTTATGTCAGCTTGTAATTGTTGCTGTTAATGAGAAGACAAGATTTATGACAGCACAGTCTGGATTCTGATGTGGCCCTTCGTTGTTGCTGTTTTCCTACCCCGTTTTCAGCTCGCCCCCCCGCCCCAGTAATTCCTTACAGAAAGGTGCCCATGCAAAGGCAGCTGGCTGTGCTGTTCCCTTCTCTTCTGCCTGCCGTGGCTGGGGCTCTCGGGTGCTGCGGTTTTCCCTGGGATTGGCTCTGGTGGGTGTTTATCCTCCTCGCAAAGCCCTTCGGTGACGCCTTTGCCGCCTGCCTGGGCAGCCTGTCCTAGCACCTTGCTCTCCTCGTGTCTAACACAAATCGCCCTTGCAGTCGCTTAAGCTTATAACTTCTTGTCCTAGCACCAGTGAGCAGTGAGAACACTTCTCTCGTAGCAGATTGTGTCTTGCTACAGATATCTCAGGAAAGTCAATGTTATCTTTCCTGTGCTTGGCTTCTTGAATAGTAGGGGAACAAACGGATAAGCAAAGCCTTTGAGAAGATCATCCTGCCTGTTGCGAGTAGTAGGTTTGTGGACAAAAACACAGCTGTAAATACTGTGAAAGGGAGTAGTTTCTTCATTGCTACCAGGCATTACTTGGATGTAAACTTGGTCAACATTTTGAGCAAATTTAAAAGGAAGTATTTCTGTGAAAAAGAGGATTTGGGTAAAGTCCTTGATTTTTATTTTCCAAAGGGAAGTGCTACAATAAAGTGCTTGCTTTTTAAAAAAACAGTCTTTCCATTTGCGTCCTGTTGTACCTTCCCTTTTAGTTCTTGCCTTTTTGCTGCTGAGCATCACAAGCTGAATGTGGGGAGAGAGATCGCTCTGGTGTTGGACCCGTTTGTTTTACACTTGTCCATTGAGACTTCCACAACGAGCGCCTTTGCCTGGCTGCTGGCATCAGATGGCAGCGTTTGTCTCTCCCCTTCCTCGGGAGAGGGAAATGCAATCGTTCAGTCCCTGTGGCCCCAGTGGGGAGGCAAGCAGAGATGCCAGTAGAGAGGGGGCTGTGCCAAAGGCAGCAACCCCAGGCTGCTTCGGCAGAGGAGCGTGTGCCTGTGCCTCCTGGGCCGAGTTTTTGCTTCAGGAGCCAGCAGTGCGCAGGCTGGGGGTCCTGCGGGGCCATGGGCAGGGGGCAGCTCCTGCCTGGGCAGTGGCAGCGCATGGGCAGCACCCTCCTGCCCACACCGTGCTGCCAGGCTGGGCTGGTGCCTCCCGGAGGTGACTGTGCCTTTCCTTCTGCCAATGAATTGCAGACATTGACTTTAAAAAAAGAAAAAAAAAAAAAAGTCCAAAAGCAGTGGCCTGGCCCTGAGAGCGCCTGACACCATCTTTCTCTTAATGACAGCAAATTGTGAGCGAGGCTTGTGTCCTTGTAAATCTCAAGGCCTGCGTGGCTGCTTTGCGCATCAGCAGCTCTCTGCTGCGAGGGGCCAGTGGGCAGTGATGCTCCTGCTGCGGCTGGCAGCTCGGCAGGGACGTGTAAGAGCAGTCTCTGGGTGTGGGCAAAGGCTGTGCTCCCTGCGGTCTGGGGAGAGCCTCTGGGGTGGAAGTGCGATGCCTTACACCAACCCGAGTCCCTCCTGTTGTTCTGGGCATTGGCCACTTCATTTGCCTGGTAGCAGAGAGGGAGGAAGGAAAGCATCTGAAGACCGTATGAGCTGGAGACTTCCTGAGCAGGCTGTCTCCTTCTGGAAGATGTTTTTGGAAATCGAGTGCATGTGTGCTCTGCATGGCTAGGGCTTGCTCTTGCTGAGCAAAAGTTTGGGATGGGAATGGGAAGTGGTATTGGTAAGATGATTCTATGATTCTATAAGATGCTTTCCTGTGCGTTGCATGTGTCCCATCAAGGCATCATGTCACTACAGTGTCCTTAGATGGAAAGCAAACAGTTCAATTGAAAGTTAAAGAAATTTAGAATAATAAATTACAGTATTTTGTCATTTAGTGCAAAGATACCTCCTGAAGCCTAAGGTCTGCTTTTCCGTTTAAATACAAAAAAGATGGATCCAAATGTACAGCACTTGGGGCTTTTGATTTGTTTCATCTTTTATACATTAGCATACAAACCTGTATGTGCTTCTGGAGTTTATTTTATCTTCTGACTGATGCTTGAATATTATGCATAATAAGTTTATTTTTTCTCCTGGGATTCTGTAAGTTGCACAAAGCACCAGGTTTTACTTTCATCACTGATGCAGCCACCGGCATCCCACACAGACAGACGCTGCACTTGTGGGGCCGACGCTGATGTGCAGTTTAGCAGCACTTGTCAGGACTGGAGCCAGGCATGCTGTGGCTGTGCTAGGTGGTAGCGGGATGGGAAACCGGGGCCACACATCAAGTGGGGGCTGTGGGAGTAAATCTGTGCCTGCTGCTCAAGGAATAATCGCTAAGGAAATTTATACTTCAGTTTCCTTTCTGAATTATGGTTTGGCTTTCTCCTCCTGGGTCTTGTGTTCTAGCAGAACGTGGCTGGAGCACCTTTGTGACCTGGCAAAGTGACAGTTCGAAAGCGTGGAGAGCTTTGCACTGAATGAATTTGGAGTATCCACCTCCATCTGCCCATTAGCAGCCTCTGTGGTAGTTGTAATGCCTTATGGTAGACGCTGCTTTCCATCAGTCATGCATATGAAACACCCATGTAAAATATGCTTTCTCTTCAGTCTTTTTTTGGAGTAATGATCAAGCTTGGAGATATTTATTATTCGGGATTGCATATTATATTGCTGTTTTACAGTGTGTCTGAAATAATTATGGCTATGGAAATTGTGGCAGAGCCAGACACAAATTACTCTATGATACTTAATTTTAGAGCAGACTACTCAGAAAATTACAAGCATCACAATTTGTTTGCAGAATTCTTGTCAGGCTTAAGGTTATAGATCCCTGGCTGCTAGATGGACATGCTGGTTATTCTATTGAAATACAGGGGGAAACATAACTTGCCCATGGCTAAGGGAGTTTGTGTGGGATAAAGCACTTGTCAGGAGTAGGGCGCATTGGAGATGTGGGTCAGTCAGTCCTTTGCAGGGAATCATTTGGTAGATACATTACGGAACTGAAAGGGACAATAGTAAATTGCAGTTGRCTCAGTGGATGTGCCTACGTTAGTGTGTCCTTGAGGAAAATTCCTGCATAAATAGCAATGAGGTTCTGTTCAGTACTGCCGTAGCGCTGAATTCAAGCAAATGCATTCTTTTAGGTATTTCAAGACTGTCTTACTAATATTCTTGGGTATTTAATTTTCTTCTGGACTAAATCACTGAATTTAATTTCAGCTATTAAGAGCTCATTGTTGGAGATGCACAAAGATCTAGCCTCTGGACATAGGTTTTCATTTCAGTGCTCTTTATATTATTTAACAAGGGCAAAAATATAATAGAGTAGCATTGTCCTAAAGGTTTCAGAGATGCTGGGAACGTGTTGGACTGTACGCTACTGAAAAGTATTCTTGAAAACCAGTTATTAAAAAAACCCCAAACTTCGCAGAAGACAAGCTGCCTTTGAATTCACAGCCTGAAATATCTGGCCTGGCAGGCAAGGTACCAAGGTAAGAGGAGCTGGAGACCCGATCCAGTGCTCATATTGATCCCTCCCTCATGCTGACTTTGTCCCTCTTGCACAGGCGCGGAGATTGGATATGATTTTTTTCCCTTCCTCACAGTGGGGCTCTGTAATGGCATTGCTCTCTGCCTGCAAAGTATTGATTACAGTTTTTGCAATAAGACAAGGCAAGCTTGCGAACCCAGCATGTAAGGGGAAGACAGGATCTTCTCTATTACCCGAGGACATTTGTGGACAAGGCTCTTTCACCAGCTCAATACACCACTGAAACTTTATTCTGTGCTCCGAGTCTGTCCTTCGCCAGACTGTTGGAAGGACTGTTGGTCTGCTGGGGTGCCTTGACCCCCGGGTGCTGTAATGGTTCTTGCTGTGGCACCCCCTCGGTGCCAGCTGCTTGTTTCCCCTAGCTGGTGTCTTTCCTAAATGGCATTTTTATGAATGCCTACTTCAGCAGAGAAAATTAACACAAGTTAAAAGCAGATGAACTTTGTCAAATACAATTCATGGCAAAAAATGGAAAGGAATTGATTTTGGAAGACAACCGAGTTGTAGTGTTAATTATAAATGACTGTATAGGCGTTTTGGGTGAAACTGCAGGCATTATTGATTCATGCTGGCACGCACGCGGCTCTTCCGCTATCTACAGGAGTTCAACAATGTGAAGAAGTTCAATAGTGCTAATGCAGGCAATGTCCTTCGTGGTTTTTTCTTTCTTCGAAGATATCTCCAAGGTTTGTGGGTCAACAAGCTGACCTGAGACAGTTTGGGGAGGAAAAAAAAAAAGGCAGAACCCATGAAAAGCATTAAGACTAAATGCTGAGGGTGTAAACAAGCCAACAAACTCTGATATGAAGAAAATGATACCAGACAGCAAGGAGGGGTAAGCGTGGCTATGAGGGTGTTGCTGGAGCTCGCTGCTGAGACAGCAAACATCTTCCACAGCCGGCGAGGGGTTTATCCTGTGGTGCCCAGAGGAGCCCACCCAAGGCTGTGGTCCTCGCCAGGCGCTGACGCTAGCATGGGCGTGTTTGTGCAGAGCTGTGATTGCGCTGCGTGCCCCTTCCCTTCCCCTCTGCCCAGCAGCAGGGTCGCTGCCGGACCCTTCGACCCACCGCCTGGCTGCCCTGGGCTGGGTGTTGTGCCTCAGCGTGGTCACTCTTAACAGAAACTGCATTGATACGTACAGAATTGCTAATAACGTTTTCATTAGGAAGTGGCATCCCCGTTGCGTGGTGCGGGTCTGAAGCCCGGGTGTGAGAGTTGTGGCGGTCCATATCCACATCCAGGTCCAGGAGGGGAAGGGGGGTCATGGCTGAAGGCGAGAGGAGGCCATGCCGGCATCTGTCACTGGTTTTGTGCGGGTGGGCTGAGAAGTGCCGCCCCAACGCGGCATCCTCAAATCGTCTTTAAAAGGGTCCTCCTGAACTGCACCCCCAGGTGCAGGGATCTTCAGGCGAGTCCTTCTCTGTCCGTAGCGTAGCACAGCATGACTGGAGAAGTGGAGAAGGGAACACACGCATACACACACGTTTTTTCCAGCTATGGAGATGGGCAGGAAGTATGTTTGATGGGTTTTGCCTGATTTTTGTGTTAACATTAAGTTGTCTGGGTTAAGTAGCTCTATTCCTAAATCCATGTTATGAAGCAATTTCAGCCTAGTATTTAATCTTCCATCTGTGCTCATTCTCTTAGTATTTTATGCTAAGCTTCAGTATTTACTTCGGTCTCGGCCCCTTCCTCTTTGCAAAATGATGAACACTTTAATTACAAGAGACTCGTAAGCTGCAGAAAGTGGATTTTTGGTTTTACTGGACCCGGCGATTTGTCTGGAGCAGTGTTGGTGAACGGTCCCATACTTCTGCTCACATTTGAGTCTATTGAAACCCATTGCATAATTTACAAAACATTTTGCAGCTGATGCAGCTACATTGTCCAGAGCAGCCGGACACTCGCCCAAGGCTGGGGAAGGACAGATGGCTTCACTGCCTCAGCCAGCAGTGGGCCCAGCGGATCAGCACCATGTATGGGTGCAGGAAGGTCACATCGGAGGAGGTGTGATGGCTGAACGGCTGAGGGTTGTGTAGCCAGGATGAAGCTGGAGAACCTCTGCTCCAGCTTCTGCTGTGGAGGTAGAATTTGCTTCCACAAGTGTGTCCGTCACAGGCTTCTCACCTGAGCAGGCACTGGGGGGATCCTGCCCTTCCTCCCACTGCTGCTGACATCTGCAGCATCTCCCCTGGGGGCACAGCCACAGCTATGTGCCCTCCTGGTCCCCAGGCATGCAGTCCCCGGGGCAGGTGGCAGAGGAGGAATTTCCTTTAAACTTGCCAAGTTACAGGATTGCACCTTTGCTCGCTCACCCAGGCTGTCTGCTCTTTTAAAGAAGATTGTCTTTTCCCTAGGAGGTGAGTTGCTGCCAATGCAATTACAGTCAGAGACGTGCTGCTCAGCCCTGCTCTCGATAAGATTGCACATGGAAGCCGTGGGTCTGTGGGAAGGGGGGATGCTCTCTGGACAGAAGCTTTGCGTTGAGCTTAACAGCTCTGTGGGAGAGCGCTAGCAGGAGCAGCGCCTGTCCGAGAGGCTGCTGGAAGAGGATTCAGTCTTTGCTCTCATTTGGTTAAAAGCCAATTTTTTTTTTTCTTTGTGTTTGCATAAATCAACATGCAGAGCATTTGCAGAGGAAAGCTGTGAATCCTTAAGGGTCAACTTCTGTCTTTGGTTGTGCAGTCAGTGTGCTGGCTGGACCTCCAGAGACCTGAGTCCTGTTCTTGGTCCTATTTGTCTTGTATGATGTTGTGCAAATCATACGGTTGTTCTGTCCCAGTTTCCAGCTTGTCAGTGTGGTTAATGTTTCCATACGTCAAAAAGAAAACAAAGGTTAACTTAATTGTTTGAGGTAGTCAGCTGTTGCAGTGATGGGTATGATAAGTGCACAACATAAAAGGCTGCTGACCAGCTGGTAAATACTGCCAGGGTGATTACTGCTGCATGCAAAATCTTGGCCATGCTTCGCTTGAACAGTGTGTATGGTCAACCCTGGAGCTTACAAGGCCTGTGTCCTGCAGTCAGGTTGTCCTACCTGATGCACATAGTGAGTCGCTTTAATCACTGTTCATTGATTAACAAGATAAAGCCGCTCAAACTCTGCTGCCCTTTTGCCGATTGATCGGGATTTCAGCCAGGGATCTCTTCTGCCATTTTTTTAAGCCAAAACTTGTACACTCAGCTAGCTGCAGCTTAGAAAATGTTGAGATCCTTGCTGGTGAAGGAGCAGCTTCAGCATCCTTGGAGCTGTGACTCCAAGTCCCTGACTGGAAAGGAAGGTTATGCCTAGGAGCCGCTGGCAGAAAAACCTAGTTGGCAGGCTTCATGGTGCTATGAGATGGAGATGTCTAAACTGCTGGGGAGGGAAAATTAAAGCTGTCCCATGCCAGTTGAGTAGGAAACCAGGCATTTTTCAACTCTGCATCCTCAATTGCCCCTGCTTTCCCTATGGCACAGGCTGGGTGTGAGAGAGGACGTTGCCTTCTCCTCTTGATAGAGCCGTCTGCTCTTGTCCGAGGACCTGCGGCAGATGAGTTGGTAAAAGAAACCCTTCCCATAGGTGCATCATGCTGGGTAGCCTGCCAAGCTGCAGCACAAATCAATGTTGCTTGTTCTGCTACTAGATCGTGTGTGCATACAGTGTTATATCAAGGAGGGAACATGTGCTCTCTCTGTCAGTGAAATGAATAAGGCACGCTTGGTGAACAGGGAGTAGCTTGTGTGGGCAGCGATGATGGAGCTGGAGAGAGGCAATTAATCTGTCTGACCCATCCAGCTGCTTCTCTTTGGCTCTAGGAGAATGTATTATTGAATTTTATTATTTAATAATTAAGTTGCAGTAGTACCAGAGGACAAGGAATAGGATAGAAAATAGTGTACAAAAAAGAATTTCATTCTATAAATTGATGGCCTGATCTCTTGAGAGCTGCCACACACCCTCTGCAAAAACGAGCACTGCGAAATAACAGGGACACCTAAACCAGCTGGGGACCAAGAAAAACACTTGTAGGATGAGGTGGAAGAGGGTGGGAGTTTATCTGAGAAAAGAAATGGAGATGCACACATGATGCATCACATGTACTGGGGTGCTTTTGTTCTTCTCAAGCATAAGATTCAGACAACCAAGGAACAAAATTAACAAGTAAGCCCACCGGCTGAGCTGCGCCCAGGCTCCTTGTGGGATGCCCTTGCGCAGCGTCAGCGTGCCTGTGTTTCTGGGAAATGCAAATTGAGGCATTTCATACAGTTATTAACCAACATATCTTCTGACAGAAACTTTTGTAAACTTACTTCTAGTTATTAGAAAACAGGGAGAAACAGCCTGAAAGATGCTTCTAATTGAAAACGTTCAATTTCCTACGATGAGATGTCAAATTTATGTGACGGACCTCACCTTTAAATCTGAGGTATGGCAGCAGTATGCTCTGGGTTTAGCGCGCAGGTCCCATCAAGTTTGTCAACAAGACTGATTTTTCTGTTCTGCCTGACAGAGGGTGCGAACAGGAATCTCGCGCCAGTGTTCAGACTTTGATGCCATGATGAGGTAGGCTTCTCCCCGCGGGGAGGGATGAGCCTGAGCTGGAGCCGCAGCAGACAGAGGCTGCAATCGATGTGCAGCACCGAAGCCCACGAGCCCCTGTCCCATCCTGGGGCTGTCTGCCAGGAGGCACCAGGGGACTGGCTGTGCCCTGGCTCTGCTCTCGGTGTGCACGTCTCCTGTGTCCTCCAGCCGCTGGGAGAAGGGCTGGTTCTGTGGCGATGCGAGCCCTGGCTCTGGGCGTGCACTCGGGTCACCTCCCTGCAGAGCCGGGAGGAAATGCTCGAGTGTTCGGGGAAGTTCAAATGTTGTCCCCAGCATGCGGGGACTGCGGGATCTGGGGGTCTGCTGATTCTCTGCCTCTTTGGGATGGGCGCAGCACGTCTTCGGCTTGCTGTTGGTGGCTCTTTCAGCAGAGACCTCCAAGTGCTCAATGCTCGTGCTGAGTTTCTCTGTTGAAATCTGGCTGCCTCCTCTGTTGTGGTAGGATGTGCTCTCAGGCTTCTGCTCTCGGGAAGTGGCTGTGCCCTGTGCGTGCGGGGTGCTGGGATCTTTAGCAGGCCACTGGTGATATTTCTGCCCTGTGTTGTGGTCAGTGCTGCCTAACTAATGGAAAAGCAAGCTAACTGTGTCTCCGTTATATGAATGTAACATTAGTTTTGGTTTGGTTTCTCAAATATAAAGAGGAAGCTGGAAGTTTTGGGAGTAATTTAAACACTTGCTAGTTTTTCCTGTTTGATCTAGCACCCTAGGTAGGGAATGACATTTAGTATGCATTGTGGCTCGCTGTGTTAATCTTACTTCTCTGTTGTGTTTGTCAAGCCTGTGCTTTTAGAGGTTAGCTTTATCTGGTATTGGAGGTGTGCAGACTGAGACGGGAGAGGTGAATATAGAACCGCAGGCTCTCCAGTGCCATACTGGCAGCAGCTGTTGCCGAGAGTTTGCAAGACCAAGGAGCAAATGTCGATTCTTCTTCCTAGAAACACATATTTTCCAAGAAATCCTGCCTCCAGCACCTCTCAGGAGAGGATGCTCCAGCTGTCCGGCAGGCACTGACAACCAGTAAAGGTGTCTGCGCTCCCCTTGCAGCCAGTGAGAGTAACGAGGGCTCTTGGCATGTGGATCGTCTCACCCAGTGCCAACATCGCAGGCAGGTCAGGCAGACCAGAAATGCCTACGCGTCTCTGGTGACTGCTGCGGGGTCCCGATGTCCAGCTCAGTCACCAGCTCAGCTGGCCAAAGCCCACTGATGAGGCTGCCCTTTGTGTCTGGGCGACTGCAGCACGCGCTGAAATGCTTTGTCTTGTCCAGTTTAGCTAGGAACCACAGCCAGGAGGGGCCCAGGAATAATCTGCTAATTTTAGTTCCCTCATTTTTTTAAAAGTTTTGGGTTTTTTATTATCCATTTTAACAATTTAACTCTTCAGTTTTGCTATAGAAATATAACGTTGAGTCCACATCAGTTGGAAAGTTGCAATTTCCATTCCACATACAAGGAAGTCTCTCTTAATTTMTTGGGCATGACTGCAATGGGCTTGAGGAGGCCAAATCTGCTGCTTTCTGCAGGCTTTGCTTGCGTTGGGTGACACGACAGCGCAAGATCTTATCTGGCAAGGAGCAAGGCCTTTAGGCAGCTCTTGAAAGGCTGTATCTGTTATGTAAGAAAAGCAAAAATATCTCATGTGCATTGCTGCTCCCAGCTCTGCCAAGCTGCTGTCTGTCGTGTGCCAGCGGCCAGGGGATGAAGGGACCGCTGGGAATACAAAGCTCAGCCATGGTGCTGTGGTCCCTCCCTGTGTGTGACTGCAGGGCACTGAATTTCTAAAGACCTTGTGGTAGATGAAATAACCTCCCCTTAAATGTTCACCCATTTTCAGCATCCCAGGGAAAGATCCTCTCTGCCCTGTGCTATGTCTAGTGCTTTGTCCTCAGATCACAGCTGTGGCTGCCAGTTTTATATCATGCTAAAAATTAATGAACCAGAGTGCACTGGAATAATCTGCTTTAAAAGGAACAGTCTCAGCAGCCAACTCCTTAAAATGATAAGAGTGGGGACTGCGTTAGTGGAGCTGTTCATCTAGGAACTTTACAAGTGATTAAGTTTAAATATTCAGGGAGCTGATGAAAGGATAGCAGACAGCAGCACCACACCAAGAAGATGAAAAAGCCAAGCAAAACATGAATGCTTCTGTTTGGCTTGAAATCCAGCTGAGACAAACTCCTGCCCCTCAGGCTGGCCCTGCTGGGTGGGGGTCACCCCTCAGCGCAGAGGGGCTGCCAGCCCGAGGGGAGCTCTGTGCAGGCAGGCRGGAGGTGTGCATGGGGCACGCCTGCCCTATCCTCTATGGGGCATGCTTCCTTTTCAGATGTTTTAGGGACAAACTGAAGCTGTTGCAAACTGCTTTATGGAATTTTGCAGCCTTTTTTGTTGTTTTTGTAAGGTAGTCTTTCATGCAGAACTAGCTTCTGGGTGTCCTGCTAGGGGTATTGCTTGTAGGCTGCATGCTGCTTGCAGTAAAGATCAAGCAAAATCTTGACCAGCGTGTGAATTGCTTGTTTGTTTGCGTATCAAAGGTACTTGTAAAAGGATAAGGGAAGCCTGTGTATGACCTATAAAAGCAAATTTATGCTACTGTTGTTTCACTTCAGCACATACCTCACTGCCTGCAGTGACTGCTATATAATCCACAGTGATAAAGCCGTAGCTGCCAGTGACATGGCCTTGTGRCTTGGGTTTGTACGTGAAGCTCTGGTGACTGATGAGGTCTCCAACTTCTCCATTTTCAATATTCCTCCCCTTTTGGCATTGTTGCCGAGTCTTGCTGTGGCTCCCATGTCATTTCTGCTCTGCTCACCTGACTCTAAACCCTAAGCCATGTGTTTTCCATATCTTGCATCTTTCTGCAGCCACCTTGTCCCCTGTGTCCCTCCAGAACCTCCAGCTCCCTCCACGCGTTGCTCCAGCTGACGTCTGACCGTTCCTCCAGCCCCTTGAAAGTGTCCCCCAGCTTGGAAGTCAGTGCAGAGCTACGGCATCCAAATGTCCATTCTGGGCCAAACCAAAGGCACATCTCTCTTTGTGCCAGGATCATGCAGGCGCTCAGGGAAGGTAGCTTGGAGGGTAATATCTGCTGGCCAGTGGCAGGCAAAGGATGTCCCAGGAAATGGGGAAATGCAGTCATCAGACATATTTCCCCGTTCATCTTGTGGTGTTCTTCCCATAACTCCCTCTCTCTGTCTTTTCAGCTTGCCTTCCTGGATTTTACAAGCTTTCCCTCCGTCTCCCTTTCTGCTCTCCTTGCCCTGAACACAGCTTCACGCATGAGGAAGCCTCCACATTCTGTTCATGCCAGAAGAACTACTCCAGGTCCCCGTCAGACCCACCATCTGCCTCCTGCACACGTACGTCTCACTGAAATGCCGGCTCTTTGTAAAGCGAGGATACGGGGATCCAGATGCTGTGTCTGTCCTGCAGCGCAGAGCCAAGCAGGTGCCCGGGAGGCTGTCTGAGGCTGTCCCCCTGCTAGCCCATGGGAGCACGCGTGTCCCTGCGAGGTCCTGTCAGTACTGGGGTACTGCCACAGTGAAGAGGGGATGGAGAGTCTGTCCCTACGCCACGGAGCTCGTAGGCTGAGGCTGCAGTCTGATGAGGCAGACATGCGGTTGGGCTTGCAGACTCCCTGGTAAAACTAGGGCACAGTCATTTAGTCAATATAGTTCACAGATTTTAATTAAATGGCCTCTAGTTAATTGGATTGGACCCCAGCTACCCCAGTGATGGATGCCATAGAGCTGCCTGCACAGCGACGAGAAACCTTCCCGCTTTGCCCGAGAGTGGGCATGGCTGGGCAGTGTCCGACCAGCGGCAGGGCTCCTGGGCCCCTTGCAGCCGAACCCCGGGGAGGTGCTGGGTCTGGCCGGGCGCTTCTCGCACGCTGTGTAAGCTGCGGCTTGCTGTGTATGACATGTCCCTCCGGTGGGGATCCTCCGTCCGGTGTCCCCACCGTGCTGCATCCATCAGTGCATCTGTGTCCCCTTGCGCTGCCACGTGCTGTGGCTGCCCAGGACCCCGCTCTCTTGCTCCGCCACCGGTACCTGTGCGGCTGCTCCCAGAGGACCCATAGGTTCACCCTCCTCCCCAGGCAGCGCCCAGCTGTCCCAGTGCCTGTGCACAGACACTATTCTGTTTCCAGGTCCACCCTCCGCCCCGAGGAACCTGGTCTACAGCCTGCAGCAGTCCTCGTTGGTCCTGGAGTGGAGTGCCCCTGCTGACGTGGGCGGCCGGAGCGACCTGACCTACAGCCTGTGGTGTGGCTGGTGCCCGGCGGCTCTGCGGGGCCGCTGTGAGCAGTGCGGCAGTGGCGTGGGCTTCGTGCCGCAGCAGACGGGGCTCGTGGACCGGACTGTCACCCTGGTGAACCTGCTGCCTCATGTCAACTACACCATCCGCGTGGCGGCTGTCAACGGTGTCTCGGGCGTCAGCCCACTGTTGGGGCAACAGTACGCTGAGGTCAACGTCTCCACCGGCCTCGCAGGTACGGCTGCCGCGTAGCGCACGTGATCACTGAAGGCAGGCGGTGCCTTGCCCTCATTGCACCAAGAAAACAGTTGCCCGTGCTGTCTTACACTTCCGTGTCACCTCTGGGGTCTATGGGTCTGCTCAGTGGCTGGTTCTGTGGCTTCATCACCGGGAGGACATGGGGTCTGGAGGTGGTGTGGGCACCGTCCTTGGGCTCTGCCTGCCCAATGCCGCGGCAGTACCCCGATTCCTCTTGGTTTGCTCCGGTGGCACAGATGTGGTGCTCAGTGATGGCAGGCAGCACAGGCAGGAGGGGGAGATGGAGACTGGCCTGTGACACTCCCAAGGGGGTTTCAGTTGGTGCCGCGGGGAGGCGAGGAGCTGGCTGTGCTGGAGGAGCCTGTGGCCCCGTTGTCTCCCACTGCGCTGTGCTGGCTCGCAGCAGGGTGGCAGTGAATGTGGTGACAGCCTGGGCTCCTCTCAAGGGACGAGTCTGCTCTGTGATCTGGCTGCAGTTTGAATTTACAGATCACAAAAAAGCACCTTCAAAGAAGCAACATGTTCAGCCCATTCACAAAAAACCCTCCTTAAAATAGATAATTCAAATACTGGCTATCCTTTGGAAACAAAAAGATTGATTTCCTCTCTCTTCTATGCCGGTCTGTGGCACAATTTCTTACTGTAAGTGTCCCTTTCCACTTCACGTTTTGCATTTCTTTTCCCTTATGTGAGGGGAAGCGCACATCCAGCTTGCCTGCGTGCACGGGGCCCCTCTCCGGCCAGAGGGGTTTGATCCCTCCTCAGTTGTTAGCTGTGCCTAAGGGAAATCAGCTCTGGCTGCTTGTGTCCTTGTCTATTCCTCTGCGGTTACATTATTAATTTGCATGAAAACCGTTTGCCAAGCCACAGTTAATGGAGACAGATGATCCTCACATACCTCATGGCAGGAATTGGCCAACAATTTCATCTGAAGAGATTAAACTTTGATCTTGTTATAAATAATTTTCCCACCACTTGATCAAATGTTTTTTGCGCGTTGTTGCTTTCTGTTCCCTCATATAATAATTTCTGTGAATCCATTGGGTGGATGCTGTGCCGCAGACTGCTCTTCAGTGGAGGTGTCATTCCTCATTAAGATCTTTGCTGTTCAAGGATGGATTTAGCTCTGGGAAGATCTTCTGTCTCCTGAGCTCAGGCTATTCCTGAGCCAGCATACAAGCTAGGGAGGGATGAGCTTAACGAGGTTTAATAACAAGCCATTCCACCAGAGGCTCCCGCCTGGTGTCGGGCAGAGGGCAGGGGAACCGGTGCTCAGGAGCTGCCTCCTTGCCTGGAGCTTCAGGTCTGAGCTGGGGACAAGAGGCTGGGTAAGGGCAGCAAGCGCCCCGTCCTCTGTAGGGAGTGAAGGAACAAGTCCGTGATACCAACCCATGCCTTAGCCATTCGTCTGTTTAATACAGCTTTTCTTCTGGATAAGTGGGAATCTCAACCCCTTACTCAACACTGCATACTCCTGAAGGAACTGAAATACGCATAAAGAATATGGCATAATTAATCTTGTAGTCTGTTCAAAATCAACATCTCTTGTCGAGCTGTCAAGTCTCCGGATGCAGATGGTGGCTCAGAATTAGCTGAGCAGCTGAGGCTCAGGAAGTTTCTTGAAACACTTAAATTTTTTGCTGCTGAGGGTGTCCCCTCCTGGGGGCAGTGCCAGGCTGGACCTGCTCCATCTGCAGGTGCCCAGGTGGCCCAGTTCCTCTCGCTTTGGCACTGTGGGCAAGAAGTGACAGTGATGATTAACCTGCGCCTATCGGCAAGGAGGGGAGAAGGTCATCTCCTGGGGAGGCAGCTTCTCAGTCCAGTTTGCCTGTAACGCCCATCTCGGGCAAGAGCCCCCCCCACTGTGAGGAGGGCTGTGCATAGGAGGGGACCCTGTGCAGGCAGGCAGCGGTGCAGGCAGGACGCGGAGCCATGGCTGGCACGGACGGCTTGCAGAGCCGCTCTGTGGAGCGTGCTGTCTTCAGCAAGTCCTGAGCCATGGAGCCCCTCATCATTAAAGCCTGTCACAGAAGTGCTGAATGGGGCTGGAGATCAGAAGAAAGGGAGACTTCAGGGTTGCCTGAAGCAGTGGTGACTTCTTGGTGGCTGCGATGCGGTGGTCTCGGGGAAATCATTTGCAGCAGCAGGGAAGCTCTGGCTGCAGATATGCAGATTCAGAGGAAAAATTAAACAAAGAAACAAGACTCTATTTAACTGTCAGATCCCTCCTCCTCTAAATATAGCTCTGAGTGCAGCTTTTGCACTGCCCTTCCCCTTCAGAGGGAATTAGCAGTTGTTCATTGTATTTGCAGGGGAAAAGAAAAGATGCTATTTAGTCTGCAGGAGACAAAATTAATACTGTGTTCTTTCTAATCTGGCCCCAGCATGGGACTAAATAAAAGTGAGGAGCGAACAGAGCTGTTTACCTGCAGGAGTAGAGCTGCATTAGCTATGTAAATGTACACTCTGGGACAATGTCATTTATATTCCCGGCAGGGATTGGCTCCTATCTTAAAGGGCTTTTAAATCTGTTGCAGATTAATAATGCAGCCAGTGCTGAAATGCATTCTCCTTTCTCAGACTGTGGAGAAGTGGTCTGTGCTGAATTAGGTCCTCTGAAGTAGACTTCTCTGTGTGCTTGTTGCTGGTGCAGCAACACCAGCCCAGCCCCAGCCAGGAGGGGCTGGGGGCCACAGGATGAGCTGACTCCAGGGCGAGGGCACATGCTTGCGGGGTCTTTGTCCCCCACGTGGCGAGAACCGGACCTGGAAGAGCTGCACGGTAACTGATGAGGCTGCTTCTCTGGTTTGGAAAGAAGGACCCTGGGGCAGGAGTTGCCTGGGACAGTGCCCAGTGCGTTTTCGGTGTTCGGGTGTTAATGACTGGTGATGGAGGGGAGAGGCTGGCTCTCCCCAGTGTGAGCAGTGCCGTGGTGCAGGGCGGCAGAGGTGTTCGATGGCAAGTTCTGTCCATCTGATTGCCACTCACTCCGTGTGGGGAGCAGCAGACAGCATGGTGGACAGGTTGTGGTCTGCTCTTGCTTGCTGTGTGTCTGCTCGGCTGCCCCGGCTCTGARAAGGTGTGGGGAGAGCGTTCCTGGAGACGGCTGGGCACAGGAGCTAGGGCTGGGCACCAAAGAGGCTCTTCCTACTGCGTGGCCTGCAGGCGTTCTTGGCTCAACTCCATTTTTAAGTACTTGCTGTTGTCCCTCTCTAACCCCTTTGGGTTTTGGATGCAGTGGGTCGTTCAGTGGAGGGACATGGTGCCCACACCTAGTTTTATGCCTTTTCTGCTGGTACACTGGTTAACTAAGAGGAGTAAACCCACATACAACGGAATGGAGTTTATAAAATCAGGCAGAGTGGTGAATAATTTAATGTTTGCTTTTTCAGAATAGAGGCAATGTTAGGGGAGCTTAAAATATTGATGGGAAACACATTTTTTTCACAGTGTGAAATGCTTTATAGTCTGTGTGATTTTCTTTAATCCCTTTTAAACATGTTTGAGGCTAGTGCCTGCTTTTCTGGCATGTACCATGGGTTCTGCTCTACAGCCTATCACTAAGTGAGTGTGATTTTTCCTGATGACTTTGTTAACAATCAGGACCGTTTGTTCAGGTTTCTTCAGTCCATTTGCTAGATTCAGAGATACAGGGGGGCATCTGTGTGATATTTTATTGATGGGAATCATATAAAACAGCAAGGAGAACTTAACTTAGTTTACAGGAGCAAAACCCAAGTTAAGCGTCAGGCTGGCCTCAGCCACCTATATCACTTGTCGTTTTGTAAAACATGCAGTGACGTGCGCTCATGTAGAGGCCACAGGCTCGTGGTGGGGATTACCCTGCTGTCCCAGCGACGAGAGCTGTGAGCGTGCCCGTGTGCATTTCTGTTTGTGCACATGGGTCAGTATGTGTTTGTGAGACTGATGAAGAAAGTCAAGAATATTTATCTTTTCTTTTCTTTCATCTTATTGAAACACTTCTTAACGTATGAGAATCATTCTCTCCACTCCGCCCCAACAGCAAATGCCATATTACAGCCTGTGCCAGCCTAAACCTGGCTCCGATGAAGTGGGAATAACGTTGCAAACAATTTGCAAGGTTTGGAGCAAAAGTGTGCCAAACTGGTGCAAATTCGGTCATACTTGTTATTGGTGTTTGAAGTGCCACAAGAGAGCACGGGGCTTCCTGCTGGTACCGGTGGGGTTGAAGGCCTCTAGCAGAGGAGGGGAACCTTTGCTGCACACGGGTGCTGCTGGCACAAAAAATGCGGGAGGTCCGAAAGCTGTGAAGTGTTTGGCAGTCTGATGTGGGCAGGAGAGGTTTGCTCCATGGGTGCCTGTGAAGGTCTCTGTAGTCCTGCCTTTTATCTTCATCCCTGAGAAGGAGGCAGACCTTGGCACGCGTTTGTGCTGCAGGGGGTCGTGTCCTGCTTGGCCTGGTGGACCTTTCTGCCTTGCTTCGTGCTGCTGGTGTGAACTCTCCCCCCCTTCTTTACATGTGGACAATTTGATATCCCCTTAAAGGTCAGCTCTGGGGCCAGTGTATTTACTCGGAGAATTATTTTTAAAAACGTCAAATGACACACAGTGAGATTGCAGCAGAGGGAGCTGTGTGCAGGGGGTGTGAGCTCGCATGAGCGCGGGGGCTCCCGGCTGCCCTTCGGGTCCTTTCACTCTTTCAACAGAAGCTGACGTGACTTGGAATCAAGGAGCAAATCATCATGAATAAAGCATCAGGAGGACTTTTTTCTTCAGCAAAGATTAATGAGCTAATTAATAAATACAAAATTTCACAGATACTTAAGTTTACTTTCCAGGGACTTGTTCCTCTCCACAGGAGTCTCTGTGGGATAGTAAGGGTCCAGCAAACGTCCTGATTTGATGGAGAAGTGGGACAAGCTAGAAACAGCCGATTTCCCCGTGCAGCTTTCCCTGTGCCTGCTGCAGGGCTGCTGGTGTAAACGGGTGAATTGGTGATTGCAGCCCCTTCACCCTGTTGTATTCTGGCCCCTGGTGCTTACYGGGGTGATCCAGGAACCACCCTTCCTTGTGCCAAGACCATGCCATCCAGCCGCGGCCAGGCTGATGGCTGCTGCGGGCAGGCTGGGCAGCCCAGAGCCACAGTTACGGGAGGCTTTTCTGCTCTTCCCCATTCCCTCCTTATCCAGAGAGGAGACTTTCTGCCCCCCCAACCAGGACAGCTTGTGGCACAGCCCCAGGAGAGCTGGGAAGACCTTACTTGGCGTGTTCGGCCACTGGGGAGGTCAGTTTTTCTAATCAATTCTAATTTTCTCTCTAATCAATCCAAAGCAGAACAAGGGGCTCCAGTAGAATCTTTTATCAAGATACCAGGTACAAAGTTTATTTTCCCTACTAAAATATTTAGTGTCTTTCTTGAATAGCACCTTTGCAGCAAGGACACCAATGTCCTAGCATGTCCCAAGCAGCCCCTTCCTCCCTGCTCTTGCTGGTGAATGCCCTGGCTGTGGGCAGATCATTGCATCCAAGCCGCTGCTGCCTTGCTCTGGGCAGTCAGGGGATGCCGTGTCCTTGGCTGGCTCCTGAGATGCTGCAGACAGTCTGACAGGTCCAGCTGGCTTTCTGCTGGTGGGGGAGGCAGAGGCTTTTGGAAGAGCTGCTGGGATGCTGCCTGCAGGCAGGGAGCCCGGTGCAGGCAGTGCCGCTGCCTGTCAGCTGCAGGAGCTGTATGGGCACTGCGTGCAGCTCAGTGGCTTGAAGGCAGGAGAAGGTGGTCAGAGGAGGAGACGGCGTGGAGGAGGCCCTGGGAAAGCAGAGATGAGCGCAACAGGGTAAGGCAGGCAGACCCTCCTCTTGCTGCTGCAAGCAGCAAAGGCGTCAGCGTCAGGCAGAGAGCCTGCGGATAGCTGGGAACCGCAAGCTGCCTGCCACGTGCTGGAGCCAAACCTGGTTGAAATGGGAATAGTTGGCAAGTGCATCTTACATAGTGAGATGAACTAAACGGGAGTACACATGCCAGGGAGGAAGATTCAGTGTGGAGCATGTGCTAACTAGAAATAAACAGCCAGCTCCTGGGGCACAGGCTGTGTGCTCAGCAGCAGGTAGGGCAGGCAGCTCTCCCGTCTTCCCAGCTGTCTGGGGTGGCGTGGGGCAGAGCCTGTGCCAGGGCGGTTGGAGGTGGCTGGAGAAGCTTTGGTATGTCCTGCAAGCCCTCCTGCTCAAAGATTGTATTTTGCATTTCCCAGAAATCGTAAGCAGCAGGTTCAGAGCACTGGATGTTAGCTGATGCTCAGACCCCCCTGCAGCACTGTGGGTGGAGGGTGCCTTTAGGATTTTTTGCTTGTTTTCGGTCAGAGCGTTACTAGCTGCCCACAGATTACAAAGACATATTTTTACCATCATCTTCTCCCATTGGATGAACACCAGCTTGGAGTTTGCCCTATTTCAATCCTGATTCAGAGAGAGGGAACTGGTATCTGCAAAAGAAGCATGCTCTTCAGCTGTTTTAATCGTTGAAGTTTTTACTGTGGCATCACAGGGCAGAAGCAGAAATGAAGTAATTGCAACTGAACATGTTCGTGCTGACATGGGACTCACAGCCAAGATGAATATGAGGGTAGAGATAAAATTCCCTGTAAGGTGTGATCTCCTGGTTGCACTTGGCTGTTCAGAACCAAAGTATCCGAAGCGTGGTGGCATGCGGTGTCACTGGCCGTGTCCTCGGGGCTCTGCCCCAGGCCTGGCATGCTGTGCTGGTCTGGTGCGGGGGGCTTTGGGTGCTGCTGGCTGCGGGGAGGTCATGGGGCACGCTGCTGGAGCAGGGGGGGATGCTCTGCCCCCAGCAGCACTGTGATCACTTGCTGCTTTCTTTCCTCTCTGCTTTTTCAGCACCAACTCCTGTCACCGACATCCGCACAGATAAAGTTGAGCAGAAGAGCATCTCCTTGTCGTGGCAGGAGCCGGGCTTCCTGACCGCCAATGGCACCGAGTACGAGGTCAAGTACTACGAGAAGGTAGGCTCTGGGGACTGGCTCCGGCTCTTGGCCATGCCCCGGGCCTCCCCGGCCAACTCCCAGATGCTTCCCTTGACAGCCCGGTCCGCCCCTCGGGAGCACGGTGCGGGGGTGCTGCGTGTGCCGCCGCTCTGCTCCCGGTCGCAGTCAGCCACCCGCCCCATGAAGATTGAGTGGTGGGAAAGGGAGGGAGTGCGTGTCTGCAGACGGTGCTGTTGTGAAGATTTTACTGGCACCTGAAAGTAAGAGGAGCACTTCAAATGGGGGCCAATAAGGTCTTTTCTTCTCCAACAGTGTTATGTAATCTGCTTATGCAAGTTTTTGGAAATTTGGATTATTTGTAGAGTTTATGTTAATTAGTGTGTTTTTCCCCCATCTGTGCAACAGGATTTCATCATCCTAATGTTGACATCTCCCTGGGAGAAAGAGTAAAGCTACTAATTTTCATTCATTCCTTTTTTTTTTTTTTTTTTTTTTTTTTTTTTTTTTTTTTTTTTTTTTTTTTTTTTTTAATGCATTGGATGGTTTTTTTCAAGGACATTAGAACTGTGAGGTTTGGGTGCTTGCTGTTAGCCAGCTAGACAGGGACTGTTAAACCATACTGGGTTTCTAAATCTTTGACGAGATGACACCTGTATTCATAGCCTGCTCTCTGGGAAAGTGTTGGACCTTGTGGTCTTCACTGGTTTAAGACTGAGGGCCATCGAACCCGTGACTTCGGTGAGCTGTGAGTGGTCTTCCACACAGGAGGGGATACAAGCAAACATTTTTATGACAGTCTCTTAATTTTAAAAATAGCTGTTATTTAACAGATGTGGTGGGTTGAGAATTTTAGAAGAAATACTGGTGGGCAGAGAGCAGGGACAATGCTCTAAATCAAAATAAATGCAGTTTATGACACAGTTCTGCAAATTACCTTATCTGCGTGTGCTCAGGCTTGTTATGAAACTGATGACATGTCAAGCAAACCGTGCAGGTGACATGTTGGTGTTCTGTATTTAGAAACAAGCTACCTTGAAGCTGATTCATATTAATGTGATTTTCAGCATCTGATAGATTTGAAAGGAGGAATCTGTGGGTGAGGGTGAACACTGAAGCCTGAGACGGTAATTCCTGTGCAAATGGGCTGCTGCAACAAGATATTCAGGGTATGTGAAATGAGGAAACGTCCTGCTTGGGTACAGAATTCAAACTATAGTTTAGCAATTATTCACTGAAATGAGGCTCTTGATGCTGACATGAAAATCAACTTAGTTCCGAATCTTTGCTTTTAAAGCCATACTTCAGCTATGGAGATTCAAGGGGAAAAGCGTATCAAATGGAAAATACATTTCACAGCGATGTCCCCGGTCCTGGGAGTGGCACAGTGAACGGCTGCTGCCTGTGCTCATGCCATATCTCAGGGCTGGGACGCTCGTTGGGGCTGCTCCGTGGCGTAACGAGGGTGCAGCATGCGTGTGTGGGATCCGAGAGAGACCAATGTTGAGGCAGCGGGACACAGCCCGGCCCCGCTCCAGGTGGAAAGTAGCCTCAGATAACCCCAGTCTGGGACTGTGGCAGCACTGGCCTTATCTTCTCACTGGGGAAGCCTTTCTCATGGCTGAGAAAACGATCTCTGATGGCGGCTGTGCAGAAGCACAGGAAGCTTTGCGGGAGCTGGTGGGAGGGCTGGGGCTTGTTTTGCTTTGCAAACCATGGGAAGCAGAGGCATGGGGATCTGCTGCTCTGGCGTGTGAAAGCGGCACGAGTTGCCCAGCAGTCCCACTGGCTGCCTGGACAGGCAGAGCCCACCCTGCCTTCACTGCCTCCAGCAGCGGCTGCAGGAGCGGGGCTGCCCGTCATGCTCTCCCTTAGTCGAAGCAGAGGGATCTGTAGGTTGCTGGGCAAGTGAATAAAATCCCAGGGACCAGGACTGTTGGCAAACTGTTGCCAGCTTTGATTACTCAGCGTGTGCAAATACACATGTATTTACTGCAGGGCTTGAGCGGCCGTAGCAGGGGAGCGGGAAGAGGCTGGACGGTGCCAGCAGCTGAGCCCCAGCACAGGGGCAGGCAGGAGGAAAGGAGCTGTGCAGGGTGGCACAGCTGCTCTCCACCACTCCGTCCTCCACCTGTCTTCATAGCGCGTCATCTGGCTCCACATTTCATGTGACCTTTCCATGTAATTTCTATTAATGAGACATCTAGTAAATGTATTCTTTCTGTTGAAGGTTTTATGTTTAGATAGACTGTCCTGATGGGACCCAGAGGTGAAGATACAGCTGTGCTGTGCCTGCTCTGTGGCACAGCTGTCAGTCCAGCTAGATCTCGGGTATCTCATTATTTCACAGGATCAGAGAGATCAAAGTTACTCAACTGTGAAAACCACATCAACGGCCGTGACGGTCAATAACCTGAAGCCTGGCACCCTCTATATTTTCCAAATCCGGACATCTTCCTCGCCAGACTATGGAAACTACAACCCTAGTATTGAAGTGGAGACGCTGGCAGAGTGTAAGTGTTGGCAAGGCTTGTCGTCTCTTACACGCACACCTGCAGACATGAGGCTCTTTGAGCTGAGTCATGGGGATGCTGCTGCTCCTGCCCCAGATGCTCTTGGTTTCATGGAGCAGCATCTGTTCCTCTGGTTCTGCCACTCCGGGTCTAAGAGCAGGTACTTCCCAGGACTTGCTTTTAATTGCATTTTCCTATTTGATTTTAACAAGGTTGCTACTGCTGGCCTGCCTGTCCTGGAGGTGTCTGTCCTCACTCTTCTCAGTGCAGCATCAGTGAGGGCAGCCAGTCTCTGGCTCCTCTCTGGTGCAGAGGCTGGGAACAGTGTCTCTGCTCTTTGTCTGAGATTGCCCAAGAAAGTGCTTACCAGAGCGCTGGGGGTTGTTTTGCCTTGGCGTGATGTTGGTCCTGGAACAAATCTCACCAGATCCCTTTGTGGGGCCACCAAACAGGTGCTGGAAGGGAGCGAGTGTTGGTCCCTGCTGGCGTAACTGCCAAGGGCATGATCCTGCCTGGGTCTGTAAAGCTGTGCAGCCCGCAGCGGGCGCTACAGAGACGGGCTGGCCGGCTGCACAGGCTGCAGCAGAGGAGGCAAGACCAGCGTGGAGATCCAGCTGGCCTTGGATGTGTGCCCCGGATAGGAGATGACTGCTTACCCCCACTGCCATCCCGGCTCATGAGGCACTTGGCTTGTTAGCTGCTTGGCTGAATAAGGTCAGCCAGCGTCAGTGTTGTTTGCTGGGGCTTTTCCTTTTCACAGTTTTCATTCATAACTAATAGTCCAGAAGCATCTTACTGCACTGACTAAAAGAGGGCTTGGAGAGATGGTAGGGCTTCAGCTTAATAACCCACCCTGGCTAGAAATGAAAGCCCCGAGATGGCTGGCTCAGTATGACTCTCACAGATTGTGTTTAACAGGGCTTTAAATTGCATCCATTTGCCACACAGAAGACATTTTCAGAATGAATTGAAGCCAATAAAAATTTTATATAGAATGTAGCTTTCTAATACCCCTGTTTGCAAAAGCAGGAAGGGAAGGGATTAATGTGATGAAGGAAAACTATTTGTAAGCCATAAATTTTAATATGTCCCTCCGATAAACAGGAACCTTTTCTCAGCGCTGATTAACAAAACCAGGAGCCTGGTGTGGCAGCGCTGGGGTTGCTCCGTCCGCGCATGCAGCACTGCCCTGCACATTGGTCTGATTGCACCAGCTTGAGCTTTTAAAACTGAACCAGAATGTGAATTGCTGTGAAGATGGTGAAAAGTAGCCTGGCACTGCAGATGAATTGTCCCACAGCCTTGCTGGAGGACACAGGCTGGCACTAGGAGGAGTGGCCGGGGCTGCCCCATGCCTTGGACCTGCCCCAAGGCGCGTTGCTGACTGGCTCTGCTTCCCTCCCGCAGTGACGGTGGCTTCCAGCGACCAGAACCCTGTCCTCATCATCGTGGTGGTGGCCATCACGGGGCTGACCGTGCTCGTGTCCATGGTGATCGGCGTGATGGTCTGGAGGAGGTGAGCGAAGCCGTGGCTGAGCCGGGGCACGGACTGAGGAGGTTTGGGGCTGGGGCAGGGGAGGAGGACCAAAGCAAAGCCCCTGAAGCAGGGGCTCTTGGGAGCACGGGGCAGCGCTGGCTCTAAGTGTGGGAGCTGGATTGAACTGCCTGCTGGCTCCTCGTGCCGTGGGGCTGGACTCTGTTCCTGAGCACTGCAACTTGAGGCTTTTATACCCAGTGAGAGGCTGCTGCCCAGATAATGGTGTGCATCTTCATTCTCGTTGCAGACAGTGTGGGTACAGCAAAGCCAGCCAGGATGGGGATGAGGAGCTGTACTTCCATTGTAAGTGAAGCCTGGCCACCGTGGCCGGTACGACTGTGTGGGGATGCCTGTATTTATTGCTGTTAATAACCAAGCTCCTGACAAAGCAGCCCTGAATCCTTGCTTTTGAAGTGTTGTCATCCCTCATTATCCCAGAGCAGGGGCTCAGCACAGTGAGACTCTCTGGGGACAGCAGGCTTGACAGCTTCATAAGCCAGTGTCCGTCCTTCCCGCACACAGGTCACTGCCATGCCAAAGGAAGTGGGGATGCTTTCAGCTTTCCACGGGGCATATGAATTATTCCATCAGCTTTTCACAAATGGCTACGTGAGAATACAGCTTTGTTTTCTGGGGCTACTCTTGATTATTGAGCAGCAATAATTTTACAGAAAACAGTTGTCAAAGGAAATTCAGATGTCAGGATTGATGAGTTTATTTGATTCCTGGCATATGCCCGTGAAGCACACACATGCTTTTCTGCTCCCCGAAGCATTTCAGAAGCAGCAGAGCCTGCGTGCTTCTCGGATGCAGCTTGGCCATTTCACCTGGCTTTGAAGGGCCTCGTGCTGCTGAGCTGCCCTTAGGAGTTTGCTGAAGGTTTTCTGTGCAAGGTGAGGGGAGCGCAGCAGGTGCCCGGTCTCAGGAAGGCGAATAGAACCGAGGTGGAAGGGAAGCCTTGCGTGGTGTGACCCCTTCCCAGGGGCAGCCGGGCTCTGCCGTTTGCCCGTGTGCTGGTCCTGGAYGGGCCAAGCAGCTCATGCAAAACATCCATTGTCCTCCTTGCCTTGCCCAGGGAGAGGAGGAGACGTGGCAGCACTCTAGCAGGGGCCTGGCGAGTGGCAGAGCTGATGTGCTTTGGCCGTTGTTTTGGCTGTTTGTTTTGAGGAAATGTGAATTAGGGTTTTGAGGAAGTCCCAGCAAGTGGGCGGCTGTTTCCCCTCTGGAGCTTTGCAGGGGCTGCTCTAAGTGGGTCAGCCTTGTTCCGTGCAGTTCTCCTGGACATGCTTTTGGGCAGGGTTGCTTGCCGTGCAGCAGATGGTAGGCGCCTGTGGGAGGTATTTTGCTGCCCATGCTGCTAATCGAGGGGACCTGGAACATGGCTATTCATTATTATAATTATCTCTCCTAGAGGTCCTGGGAACGGAGATGATTTGGATACTCGAGGATTAGCGCGGGTGGCAGATAGGCTCAGTCCGGGAGGGAGCTGCACTAGAGTGAAGGAGCTGCTCTCCTTTAAACCCAGGGGTTGTGGCAGTGGAGCAGAGTGATTAGGTTCATTTAATCCCACAAGAAATTTCCTAGCAACCTTGAAGTCGAGTCTTTTGCTTTGCTTATAAAAAGATGGCAAGTTAATCCTGCCAGCAGATCTGGAGATGGATAACCTGTGAGAGCGTTTCCTGGGACAGGCGGGTGGGAGCTTTGCCGAGCCTTTCTCATGCGCCCCTTGTACATTTCCTGCTTTCCTGCAGTTAAAATACCAACCAGGAGGACGTACATCGACCCTGACACTTGTGAAGACCCCATGCAGGCCGTGCACCTCTTTGCCAAAGAGCTGGATAACGCTAGTATTAAAATTGAGAGGATCATTGGGACAGGCAAGTTCCTCCTCGCCGGCCCCTCTGCGGCAGGCACTGGGGCGGTGGCTGTGCTGCAGGGCGGTGGCTGTGCCATGGGCTGTGCTTGTGCCCAGCTGGAGCACTCCCCTCTTGCCCCTGGCACGCAGGGCCATGGTAGTGTCATGACGCTGCTGCTGCGGTCCTGCCCAACCCACAGTGCTGTGGGCGCGTGCCAGCCCTCCCACTGCTGCCCGCAGGCTCTGCCCGCCTTGCTGGCATCTCCCAAGGCAGCTCCTCATCCTCCGGCACCATCAGCGCTGCGGACCTTTGCTCTTGTCTCAGGGGGGTACATGCTCGCAGCGGGGAGATGGGAGTGGGTCTGGTGAGTATTTTGCTCGGGAGCTTGATTTCGCATTCCCGTTTGTTTTTCTGAGGCACTAAGTACAGCCAACTGAGTGAGGCACGGACCAGAAAGCATCAGCAATTATCTGCATCTGGGCAGTTCGACAGCAGCATGAAAACTATTTATAAATATGTGAACCTAATGATTTATTGATTTTCATCAACTTCACTGCCTAAAACTTAAAAGCAAATTAAAATCCCCTCACTGGGCCCTAGAGCCTTAATCGCTAATGTGTGCCAGAACATGAAAAACACGATTATTCTTTGTCATTTCTTTTCCTAAAGATAAATTCAGCTGCAGAAAAAGAAGAGGTGGAGGAAGGGGAAAGGGAAGGGCTTGCCCACCAGCTTAAAGGATAATGTTGAAGGGAAGAGGACACTGAGGAGAAGAGGAGGTTATCTTTGTAGCTGCTGAGTGGAGCAGCTGAGACTAATCCCACATACCTTTCAGAAGCAAATTGGTGTTTGAAAAATCAAGAAAAATTAGTCAGGAAGACATTTAAATATAAGGAATTTGGGAGTGCTTTTGTCTCACTGCTGACCTAAAAAGTACCTGGCTTTCAAATCAATAAAGCTTTCCATAGCTACACATTTTGTGGCCTTTTATGTTATGAATTTGGTAGCTCCTGTTGTCAAGCACGTGGCTGTGCAGAGTGGGATGCTCTGCCTCAGAGACTGCAGAAACTCTCCTGGCCCTGCCATGCTCTGTTCCGTGAGAAGCAGACCCTGCACGTGCTGAGCTGGGAAGCAGAGTGGGCCAGGCCCAGGGAGCATGAACTCTGTGGCTGGGGGTTAATCTTCTTCTCATGGGGAAAAAGCACAATATGCACTTGAGCAGAGCATGGAGTGAATGGCTTAGATGCGTAGGAAGAGGAAGAAGAAATTGCATTGCATTATCACATGTTTTTAGTATCACATGCTGATGCTAAATTTGTGTGAAGGGTTGTGTGTTCAGCAAAGGTGGGGGAAGATGGTAAAACAGACTCTGCGGGGGAAACTCGCAGCCATGCGGGGCTCCGTGCGTTTCTGAGTTTATGGATTGGCAAATCCTCTGATTAATGATGGGAAAGTCTTGCTTGTCTACACAGCAAGACACATCACTCCTGCTACAGAAATGCACTTGTGGTCCCAAAGCAAAGAAAATATCCCCTAAAGGGAAGCTGACTTCCCAGAAGAGGGCTGCTGCCCTTTGCTTTGTAGCAGGTGTATGTGTATGTACATATATATATATATATATATATATATATATAAAAAAAACCCCTGTCTTTATAGTGCATTGCAACAGCTCAGTAAAACATCGTCCTTACACAACAATACTGACAGCTGTGAGGAAGCCGTGAAGTCAGCTAGCAGGTAGCTCATTCTTTCATGATCTGGAAATGGCAGAGGGATCTGTGACAGCGCCCAAAGGAGTGGCGTGAACACGATTGCAGGGGGTCCTCTGGGAAGGCACGGTGCTGAGCAGCGGGCTGCGAGGGACGTCCTGCTATGGATGCTGTTTAACTCATCTCTCTGCTGCGCAGGAGAGTTTGGAGAAATCTGCCGGGGATGCTTGAAGCTGCCCAGCAAGCGAGAGCTGCCGGTGGCGATCCAGACCCTGCGGGCAGGGTGCTCAGAGAAGCAGCAGCGCTCCTTCCTGGCGGAGGCATGCACCATGGGCCAGTTCGATCACTCCAACGTCATCCGCCTGGAGGGGGTCATCACCAGAGGTAAGGGGGGTCCCAGGCTGTATGACACGGGGCAGCCTGAGCCATGCGCAGTGGAGGAAGGCTCCTGTGCAGGCAATGTGCTTAAGCTGTTGCTTTGGAGCGATGACCTGGTGCTGGAGGTGCAGTACTGTTGGCTCTCTGGAAATCAGGTGTTTCCTCATGTATTAGCTATTTTAGCATTCTGATGATTAATAAAATGCTTACAGCTAGATTAATAAATCCAGGTAGTAGGACTTAGCAAAACTGTGCACTCTTAATAGAAGCAAATTGAAGTGAGGTTCTGTCAGTAAAACAGATGACTCTGCTCCTGGCTCTCGTGGGAGTGTGTGTGCTGAACTAGTCTGCAGATGCTGTAGTTAAATGGATATTCATGTAAATCCAAAGAAACGTGAGCACGTATGCTGATTTTAACTAGGCTTTTTATTAGGTAAGGAAGTATTTCTGTCCTGAGTCTTGGGCTGAGCTGGTTGCTTTTGCGTTCACTGGGTAATGCTGTCCTGCTTTGTGATGTGGTTCAGTGTCCTGATAAAAGGAGCATCTGATATTGGGATCCAGTGGGATCCCAGCTGAGAACAACAGGAAAGCCTCAGACCCACTGCTCATTGCAAACTGTCTGAGATAAGTCTTTGTCTCCCTTAATAGCCAGGCAGTGCAGGCTGATCACACTGGAGGTTAGCACTGGGATTTCTAACACCTGCAGTATTAGAACTACCTGAGCAGTGGGCAGGATTCACACAGTGCTCCTTGTCTGTTTGTTCAGGGAGTACCATGATGATAGTGATGGAGTACATGGGGAACGGCATGCTGGACTCTTTTCTCAGGGTGAGTGCTGTGGGAGCCAGTGGTAACTGCTGGGGTCTGCCACCTGCTCGGGCTCTGCTGGCGGTGCCCCATTGAACTGGGCATTACTCACCTTTGGTGCTTCCTCCTCTTTTTTTACAGAAACATGAGGGACAGTTCATGGCCACCCAGCTCGTTTGCATGTTGCAGGGGATTGCCTCTGGCATGAAGTACCTGGCAGAGATGGGTTACATACATAAAAGCCTTGCTGCCCACAAAGTCCTTGTGAACAGCAGCCTGGCTTGCAAAATAACTGGTTTCAGACGGCCACAAGAAGATAAGATGGAGACCATCTTCTCCACCATGGTAAGCTGCATTTCCAAATTCTATTGTCAACATTCCCCAAAAGCAAAATGCTGACAGAACGGCTACAAAACCTCCGCAGAGGTGGATCTCCCTGGCTGCAATGCATGGTCATGGCCAGGAGCACTTGGACTGGGGCCTAGTGTCACTGGAGAGGTTTGCGGCCTGCTCTAAATGCTGAGTAAGGATCAAATCCAAAGCCAGCCAGCTTCCACAGGTGCAGTTAATAAGACATGTAGCAATCCTACTCCAGAACCAGTATTTTTCCTAGGCTCCCATTTCCTTCCTCATGTATGAATGTGGGCTCTGCATCTTAACAGCTTCTTTCTCAGCTAGAAATCAAATGTGTTTAGCCAGGGAACTCCACAGCAGCTGCCCAGCACCACTCTTCTCTGGCTGCAGCCCTGCCGCATGTCTGCGCGAACTGGCAGAGAGGCAGTGGGTGGCTGGAGGCAGCCCTGGCAGCGTCAGGGTTCCTTATGTCTGTTTTATTACTTGTAATGAAATTCATGGTTTTCAATTAAGAATTTAAGTCCTGCTTGATTCACACTTATGCCTCGTCAGCTCTGCTAGCCAGCACGTCTCCCAAGTACCTGTGTGTGCTTGGAGAAGGCGTGGAGCCGGGGGGCTGCCCCTGCCCGCCGGGCTGGGCAGACACCCCGTGGGCCCCTGAGGCCCCGCAGCCCCTCGCTGGAGCTGGCTCTCCCTCCCCGTTTCTTTCACACACCGCTTCGGCGTGTTTCACTTGAGGGTGCATCAATGCATTTTTAACTGCAGAGCAATAAGACGTATTTCAATGGGTATCCCGCAGCCGCCCGGTATCAGCTGGGGCTGTTAGCGCATCACACTAACCAGGCATTAATATTTTAAAGAGCATTGATTCTTCAATCCAATGAGCACTTATTGTTTGCAGGGAGCATTGGGCAGCGCCAAGGAGGCAGCAGCTGATGTGCGCTGCCTGCAGGGACCCGGTGCCTGTGTGCCAGTGCAGGGTATGGGCGTCTCAGGGGGAAGAGCCTGTTTGGCCAGGGTTTGGCCCGTGCTCTGCCAGGAGCTGTAGTCATTTGCCAGCTCTGAGCAGGCCGGTGGCAGAAAGAGTCTTGGAAAACTTTTTCAGCCGTTATCACTAGCTGCAGGGAGGCACACTCAGTGTGCTCTGTAGGGAGCGCACCACCATCCCAAAGAGTCCCTGGCACAGTGCGACCCCCCCTTGCCCTGAAGTGTTGCCTTCAGAGCTGTAGCTCAGCTGTGGCTGTTGTGCCGCAAAGCTCTCGAGCAGAGTTGCCCTGGCACTGGCGTGCCGCGGGGTACGGAGCAGCCTGCTGAGCAAGGGGGATGGAGAGCCCAGCAGGAGCCCTGGCTTCTCCCACTGTGGTGCAGCGGGGCTGTGGCTTTGGGGTCAAGGTCTCCCTGCTGTTAATTATAATTAGCTGTGGTGTCTGTCACCTGCTTCCCCTAGTGCATCCAGAGGGCTCTGCAGATGCCAAGATGGGGATTGCTAATTACAGGAGAGCAAGCCAGGGTGGAGGGACTGTGTGTTTGCGCAGCTCTGAAATGGTTTTCGTTAAATATTAATGTATAAAATGCCATCAGCTTTTCCCAGAGACGTTCTCCTCTCCCATTAATATTTCAGGACTCACACTCCCATGTAGCATATGGTTGCATGGCCATTTTAAAACAAATTGAGGCAAAAGTTTTCTCTCAGTACTAAACCTGCATGTGGCACGCGGGCTTGCTTGGTGTCTGCCCTGCAATGCCGGGCAGGGCATGACGAATGGCTGCCGGGGAATTGCGTGCATCGGCTACATCCTGCTGTGTGAGCACCTCATTTCTCCCCTTCTGCCCATCCAGCATGGGAAGAGCCTGGTGCTGTGGTCAGCCCCCGAAGTCATTCAGTATCACCACTTCAGTCCAGCCAGCGACGTGTGGAGCTTCGGCATTGTCATGTGGGAAGTCATGTCCTACGGCGAGAGACCCTACTGGGACATGTCCAACCAGGATGTGAGTCCCCGGCGGCTGTGTGGTAGATGACAGTGTTGTCATTGCTAATGGTGTACAGGTGGCTCCGCGGTGCTCAGAGGAGCTGCTGCTGCTCCCCAGGCCGGGTGTGAGGAGGGAGGTTTGCGCCATGGGTTTGCCTGTGATCTGCATCACAGCGCCTGACCCCATTCCTTCTGCCCTCCTCTGCCGCTGCAGGTGATGAAGGCCGTGGAGGATGGGTTCCGCCTGCCCGCCCCGGTGAACTGCCAGCCACCCCTCCACCAGCTCATGCTTGACTGCTGGCAGAAGGACTGCAGCCAGAGACCCAAGTTCTCGCACATCCACAACATCCTGAGCAAGATGGTGCAGAGCCGGGAGCCCCCGAAGTGCCCCAGCTCCACGTGCACCAGGTGACTGCCTTCTTGCTTTGCTGGCGGCTGTTCTGCTTTGCCTGCTAGTTCCCACCTCAGGTGTGCCATGCCTGCTCCCTCCTCACCACCCCGTTTTGTTGGCAGGTCTCACAGCACGTCCATCCCCCTCACTGAGCGTACCTTCTCAGCCTTCCCGTCTTTCAGCTCTGTGGGCGAGTGGCTGGAAGCAATAGAAATGGGCAGGTACAAAGACAACTTCACTGCTGCGGGTTACTGCTACCTGGAATCGGTGGCCAGGATGACAGCCCGGTAAGTGAACTGGTTTCCTGGCTATAACCTCATGTTGCTGGGTGCAGCGTGAGCGAGCTCTGCCTTGCAGTTACAGTCAGGTGTCACTAAACAAGAAGACAGATCTTCCAAAACACGTCTGTAAGAGCTCGCTGGTGTGGGTTGGGCTGTGTGTGTTGTGCATCTCAGTTGCTGGGTTTTGAAGCTGAGATTTAAACCTGTAGTTTGTGACAAGAGTAGTGTTGCCTGTCCCTTCCAGAAAGCAGAGTCAAATCGAATGCAATTTACTGATAACCTGTTATGCAGGCAGCACAGGGTGGCAGGGCTGGGAGCAGTCTCACGCTTGGTGTGCTGCAGGCACGTGTTACCCCTGGATTCCCAGTGAGAGTCTGTATTGCTTTGGCTGGGACAACAAGTTGGGGATTTCTTACTCCAGCAGGTCCGCAGTAGCCTGATAGTTTGAAACCTGTGCTGCCCTTGCCTGGGAGCAGTCGGTGTTGGGGCACTTTACAGTTAGGCCTTGTTTTTCATGGCTGATGTGGGGCTCGTTTTGCAGAGATGTCCTCAGCCTGGGGATCATGCTGGCGGAGCACCAGAAGACCATCCTGAGCGGGATCCAGACTCTCCGGGCCCAGGTGATCCAAATGCATGGCCGAGGTGTGCAGGTGTGAAGCAGCCCCCCGCAGAGGTGCAGAGCACTGACCCGGCGCAGAGACAGCCAGCCGGCCCCAAACCGGACCAAATCTCTGAAACCTTGTGGTTTCAGGTGGGATGTAGGAATCGCTGGGCTGCTGCCAAACAAGTCATTCCACGTGGCAAGAGAGCAGGGCTTCCCGTCCCCGGTGCCAGGGAAGGCAAGGACTCCTAGGATGTGTGCGGTGTGCCTAGGTGGATGTGGCTCTCCCTAGCACTGTTTTGTAAGATGAGTCAAACTGTAATGATGCCATTTCATATGGCAATCAGGTTAACAGGGTGGATGGACATTTGTACACTGTCTTAATCCAGAGCTGACAGCATTTTCGTATCTAGCATCCTACTGGTGAAATCCATGGGTATTTTTATACAAGCTGACATGTTCTAGCAACTCCACAAGGAGCTTTTATTGCTTTTATTTTTAGAGACTGGAGCACAGCTCACACCCAGCACCCAACTTCTGGAAGGTGACTTTCCCCATCTGCTATGCTGAAGGAAACTTTCCCAGCCGTGTCCCTTCTGCTCCAAGAGTTACTTCACTGAGTCTTGACACCACAGTTAGTGAACAAAAACAAATATTCTCCACTAAAATGCAGAGCAAACAGTGCTGAATGTTTCTAAGGCTCTCTTGACGAGACAATTTCAGGGGAAGAAATGAAAAGCTTTGATGAAGAGAGCCACAGCCAAGAGAGGGCRAGCAGTGGAGCCCTTGGGCTGCCCTGCCAGCGCTCGCAGCTTTCGCTGCCTTTTGTGCAGGTCCCAGTCCCTCATTTTACTGCTGGAGCCCAGCAGTAGGGTGGGAACTTACAGACCAGAGCAACAGCAGGCAGCACTCTGCTGCCCACATGCAGACTGAGCCCGCAGGCAGAGACCTGCCACCCGTGCAGGACTGATGCTAAAGCATCTGTTGCTACTTTAGCCTCTCTTCCCTGCTTCCTGCCTTGCAGTTTTGTGGGCAGAGCRTTCTGCATCTTGCCTTCACTGGCTTCGTGGGCAGCTGTGATGGCTCTGACTGCTGTCCCCTAGGCTGCGGAGCAAAGCAGGCAGAGCATCGCTGTGTGCCCACAGCATGCCTGTGGGCTGACGCCAGAGCCTGGGGACTCCCTGCTGTCAGCTGAGCTGGAGCATCCTGCTCAGAGGTGTCCGCTCTGCCTCGCAGTAGTAGATGGACGAGTACTCTTCCCTCTCTAGGTCTGGAAGCTTTTGCAGGGGAAAGGATTTTATGAACAGCGCTAAGTCAACCTGCAGCAGCAGAAGGGAACCTCCCAATTCAGCCAGAAATGGGATGAAAACCTGGGAATTGGTTTGGAGTCAGAGAGACAGCGGGCATGGCTGTGCTTTGGGTGGATGCTTCCCATGTCCGCTCTGGCAGCGTGCCACTGGAAGGGCCACCTCGGCTGTGGTGAGTGTCCTTCCCCTCCTCCTCCGACTGCCCTGTGCTCGGTCGGGAGCAGGGAAGGGAAAGGCAGCAGCCGGGCTGGAGTGTGCTGCTCGGCCATGCCAGGGCATCAGTTTTCCACCGCAGGTTAATGGCTGGGCAGAGGTCTGTGTCCAAGTGCTGCAGTGCCAGCGCGCCCCACAGCACCCACAGCCTCTGCAGCGGGGCACACCCCGGGTCTGGGTGTTTGAAGTGGCTGCAGGGGCTGTGCCGAAGGGACTGCGTGCCCCAGCCAGACGCTGGGGCTTGGGCAGAACTGACCATTGCATCCATGGGATCCCTGAAATCCTGCTGTGCAATCCAGGCAAACCAGGGCACATCAGCACTTTATTTTGTGGCAGACGGTAGCGCAGTACTGCCTGCCTTGCACGCTGGCAGTTCCCACTGATGCAGGCCTGATCCCTGATGGAAGACATAAATAGCATCTGCTTAATAATACAAGTTTCCTTGAAGTTAGTTAATTAAATGGGTCTCTGCAGCCTTGTACAGAGTTTTGTAGGCCTTTTATTATCATCTGTAAGTATCGCAAGTGAATTATTAATGATGAAAGGCAAAGATTTACAAAGAGAATGAATGCTATGGGAGATGTTCACAGTGTGGCTGGAAATCTGTTCAAGTCAGATCCTCCTATTAGCCTGCTCCGAGGGGATGAGGATCTAAATGACAATTGAGCAAAGGGCCCTGAGGCAGCTTCTCGTGGGGCCGGCCTGGCACCTGCCCTGCCTGGGCGTCTTCCTTCTGGGCCTGCTGGCCGTTGCAGAACACGTTACTGATCCAGCTTCTGTTTAGTAAAGCCTCATTTGTGGTGGTTTCCTTTTCACCGGCGCTCGGGCTCTTCTGGCTTGGCCGCGTGGCCAGGCTCGGTCCAGGAGTGCTCAAGACTGACAAGATTTCACTTTTTTCAGATATTTTAGCTTGATTGCGTCAGAGTTCAGAACTCTCTGCCTGAACTTCACCGACCAGTGGTCTCAAGAAGGTGCCAGCTAATGTTGGTTTGTCAATGTTCTGCCTTGTGCCAGCATTCTGAGGCAGTGCCGTGGTGAGCACCACACACTCCCAGCCACTCTTGGGTCCCGCAGCCCCGGCGGTGCAGGCTGGCAGGGAGAAGGGCACCTTCCCCCGCGCAGTTTTTGAGCTCCCGGTAGTGAACAGACAAGCCTGTGCAGAGCTCGAGACGGGAACCCTCGCCCGGCGGGGCCGGGAGCTGCCGTCAGTCTGCGGGCGCAGACGGAGCCACCCCAGCAGCGTGCCTGGCAGCGTGCGAGTTCTGGGCACGCTCCGGGGAGTTTGCTGCTCTCCGGGGTAAACAAACTCTCTCCTTCCTGCCATGTCTGCAGTTTAAACAACATTCCCCAATGTCACTTGGTTGTTTTTTTTAAAGGAAATAATTTGTCTTTAAGTTTGGCCCGTGTCTGGTCTGATTGGTCACTTGCCATCCTGCTGTTTCACGCCCAGAAGAGTAATAATGGTGAACTGAAACCTTCATTTGGTAGAAATGCCAGATCCCAAGGATCAAGTGCAATTTGTATGCTCTTTATGTTTACATTTTATCTATAGAGAAAGTATGTTATAGTTCTTTAGGTGGGGAGTTGAACCAACTTGATTCCAGATCCTCTCCCCTCCTCCCTGCTCTTGTCCTGTCTGCTGGGATTTCCAGCAGCCTCCTGCATCGGGATGCTGGGAGCCTTGCTGGGAGGTCAGTGCCGGAGGGGCTGGCTCCAGGTTGGTGCAGCTGCTTTCAAGGAGGTCTGGGGAAATCCAGGGCTTGGTGACGAGGTGACAGAGTGCTTCAGAGTCTGGGAAGCGGACCTGGCCGTGAGCACACAGTGACACGTTCCTCTTGAACCCCCCAGAATAGACCCTGTCTCCAAAGTGATGGAAGCGACGAGGGGCTGGCTCTGGGTGCCGCCTGCGGCCGCTCTCAGAGCTGCCGGGATCTGCTCCTTAGTCCCTCTGAGCATTGCCTAGCTGGAGAGAGAAACCTCAGCACAGCTTATCTAGAGTCATGGCAATTTCTCCTGGGCTCCGGTGGCTTGTGGAGAGCTGTGGGTCCCCTGGGAAGCTGCCGTGGCCGTGCGGGCAGGGGTGCCTGTACTCCCACAGCAGCCGAGCTCTGCACGGGGCTGGCAGCCCCGCAGCCTCCTGTGCCATTTGCTTGTGTAATCGTATGATGCTCGCTCTGTGCTAGAGTACGCCAAGTAAAAATGCRACCATCTTTCAATCATTTCTTTAGTGTTTCCCCCACTGAATTAGGCTCCCATACTACATTCTCTAGCACAGTCAGAATTGAAGGTGTAATTTCTTTGTCTGAGTCTCTCTAGCTGTTCCCAAAGAAATTCAGTGTTTAGTTACTTTTCTGACTTACTCTGGTGAGGGACTCAGATGTGGTGTTTCAGAAAGCTCTTTCCTTTAGACAGTATGGTTCTGTGAATGGGACTATGCTCTAACTCAGCACAAACAAGAGGTATTTGTTTTCTTGGCCTCTCCTTCAAGAAAGAAAAGAAAAAGCACGTAATGGAAGTATGCTTTCTAGCTTGGCTTGTTGCAACAATAAACACTTAATTGAGCTCCTCATCAACACTGAAGATAATAAAATGAGCAGATTAAGTTATAGATTGTTGTTATGATTTTAAAATTAGCTTGCATCCTCTCGGCACCTCTCTTTGGGGAAGTATTCAATGCCATATAATTAAATTAATTAGCAACACTGTTCTGAAGCTGCTCGACCAAGGGAAATGCCTCAAAACGATTTCAGTCTCTTTGCCCATCCAGCCTCTGACACGGTGCAAGGCTCCTTCCTCCTCCGTTGGCTGTGGGGAAGCCCTGATCACATCGGTGCTAATAAGGGCTCAGGACTGGCCAAGCTCACTCAGCCTCACTGCAGCAGCATTAGCATTAATTGGCTTGTTCAGAGAAGAAAAAAGAGCGAGTGTTTTGTAATCTGCAGACTTTACTGGAGCTAATAAATACAGTTACGAGAGGATTAGATTTTAGATGTTCAAGCAGAGTGGAGGCCGGTTATGAATTAGAGGAGCAGAGCAAGCGAGTGCGTGTAAGCTCACGTGTGGACAGGACTGTCAGCCGTTCTTGTACGGAGAAGCACCTGATAAGCAACCCCGATCCCTTGGCGTGTTCCGCCGGCTGTCGGTGCCTTGTGACTGTAAAGCAGGACACTGTTTCCATTGTGTGTCCTCTGGAAGTGCAGCGCAGTGGCTGTGTGTGTCAGCAGCCGAAGGCTGGGTGCTCTTGGGGGGCAGTGACACGGACCTGGCGTCCAGCCTTGCGTCTTCAGAGCCGCCGTTTGGGAGGCTGGTCGGTGCGCTTTGCTGCCCTGATACAGTAGCAGGAAACCTCCTGTTTCTGGGCTTTGCTTGATATTCCTTGTGGGAACGTCTCCACTAGATGTTCCTCTCTGCCGGTAGAAAAGGCACAGCACAGCCTCCCCAGGGTGGCTGGAGAGCGATTCCTGCTGCTCGCTGCAGCTCCGCTCCGCAGGACTCTCGCAGGAGAGGCCCTTTCCCCTGAGCTCCCTCGTCTGCGGTCCCTGAATCCTCCCCTCCTGTGTCATGTCTTGTTTTCTGTGAGGTCAGAAGGACGGATGCTAACCGCACAGCCGGTCTGTGCGCTGCGTCCCGCACAGCAAGGCACAGTGCCTGCAGGATCAGGCCCTTGGGCGTGCCAGACCCCACGGTGCTATAGGGGTGCGTGAGCGAGTGGGGACAAGGGCTGTGTCTCCAGCCCTGGGGATGGCCAAGGGTCCAAGACAGCATTAGGGTAGGAACGATGTGCTGGTGCTGGAATTGGGGAAGCTCTGGCTGCAGCCCAATGTGGTGCTGCTCGGTGCGGGCAGGATGCATGGCTTCGCCAGCGCCAGCACCAGCACCCTGTAACACCCCCCTCGCATGAAACCAAAACTGGGATCAAGTTGGTTCATCTCCAGATGCTTTTTGATATTCATTAACCACGTGTTATATACTGTAAATACATACTTGAGAAGTCAATATATATTTTTATAAGCTTGAAACGACTGTAATATAATATCATAAGGGACGCTGTGTGCATTTCATGTTTGAAGTATAGTCAGACATCTCCAGGGAATCACTGTTGGTTTGGAATAATTAATAATATAATAATAATAATAAATGGTAATAAAGATCTATTGACATTTTTGTTAATTTTGTATTTATTGAACTATGTTTAAAGATTGCAATAATGAGATACCTAAATACCTAAGTAAAAACAACCACTAATTCTGCCCTGGCTTGTCTGTGTGGGTCATTTCAGGTGTTCTGATGAAAAGTACCACTTTAGCAAGGGTAGCAGGTGTCTGGTAAGGAATAGTTTTAGTAGCAGCGAGGTGTGCAATGATGCATTGTTTTATTAAATAGCATGTGTGTTAAGATGAGAGCCTTTGCTCCTGCTGCAGAGGTGGCAACAATGGTGGAATTCAAGATGGTGGTTTCTTGCTATTGACACTTTGTTAGGGGGAAAAAACCTGTTACTTAACTAGTACAGCGTGTGTGTGTTGTGGACAGAAAGGTCCGTCGGTTGGCCTGTCAGGCCAGATGCTGTTCGGGCAGGCAGGAATCCCTCCCATCACACTGAGGACCAGATAACCTTGGAAATGCTCACAGTGTGGAGCTGTCAATACAAGTGCAATTGTCAGTCTAATATACGTATTGCTGTAATAAGCGTGGGGATGCTGCTGAGCAGRGGGAAAACACTGCAGAGTTACTGTGCTCAAGGCATGTAATTAATTGTTTAATTGAGTAAATGGAAGTAGTGTATGGCCAGCATGTTAAATGCACACACTGCACAAACAATAATATTTAGAAATAATTTGATGTGACTCTTACGCTAGTTCGCGTTTCTTCTCTTTTCCTTAGGCTGCTTAATGCCAAAGAACGTGTACAAAAGCCTCGTTTCGGTATGCTGACAACAGTGACAGCTGCTAGGAAAAAGGAACTGAATGGGTGCTTAAAATGGGTGAAGTCTATTTGCCTTCTGTCGATCAGTTAATTTAGCCAGTCTTCACTAGGAGCCTGGCCAGGGCTATATTGGCACTATAAAGAAATAATTAGAGCTCTGAAGCAGGGTTATGAATAGTGGATTGCAAATCACAGCCAAGCAGATGTATTTTTTTGCCCAGAGTTATCTGCACTCGTGCCTCCTGTGGTCCACAGGTGATGGTTTCACCCCTCTTCTGTGACCTTCCTGGCATGGTCTTGGCTGGGGACCCCAGTGCTGCCGGGAGGCTGGTTACCCCAGCACAGACAACAGGGGCGTGCAGTGGAGGGCGTGGGTGATGCTGGGGGTGGTGGGGGTCTCCAGCTGCAGACATCGCCCTCCCTCAGGGCCGGCGGGCAGGCAGGAGTGACGGCAAAGGTACCGCGCGTGCAGCCCCATGGCGCTCCCGTGTGCGTGGGCAGGGGCGGCTCCCCCAGGGAATGTGCCAGGCAAAGGCTGCGGCATGCCGTGTAAATTGAGCCATTAATAATTGAGATCATGTCACACGGAGACAAGTCTGCCATAGGCTCGTGCGGCGGCTCACAGAGATAGCTGAGAAATCATCAGCAGCACTGGGAAAGGTCAGTGTGAAAGGCGGGCAGAGCGGGCACCAGCCACGGCCATGGCTGCCTGGCCCCAGGCCCATGGCCACAGCCGCCTACATGAGAGCCAGCAGCTCTGGGACCTCCCAGGTCTAAGACTTGGTCCTGGCTTTCAGACCCAGGAGCCCTTCTCCTGTCTGCCCTGGCAGGTTTGAGCTCATCTCACTTGATGCTTTGTGTGAAGAGTAAAAAAAAAAGAAAATAAGGAAGGTAATTGCCCAGAAATGAGTTGTTACACACCTGTATAATTAGCTGGCATTAATTAATGGCACAAAAGGGGCTCCTTCCCCTCTGCCACCCAGGGAGCAGAGTTCCCCAGCTGTCCCACCACAGGTCCACACTTGAGCAGTTCACTGCATTGCCTACCATGGAGGCAGATTTTCTGACTTACTGGGTCAAGCTGCTGCACTGAGCAGTGTCAGCGTCTCCCTGCCCTGTTTGAGTTGGAAGATTTGTCCTTATAACTTAGTGCTTGCAGTTTTATGACTGCCCTGTTGTGGTGATGGATTGCACGGGCTGACGCTGAAGCTGCTTCTCCCTTCTTCCCCCACCCTTTGCTGATGGAGCTGACCAGACTGCGAATATTTTCTGCACAACGGACCAGAGAAAAACCTCTCTCCATCTAATTCTACTTCCCTGATCCAGCGGTTTGAGGGGAGAATTACAGCCTGGTCTGCAACTGTGCATGTGTCTTGTATATCCAGCAATGGCCTTACCAGCTTCTGACACATGCAGTGTCTTTGAGGAAGAAAACTAGCTCTGGAAAATGTCTGGAAAATCACAGCAAACAGCATGGCTATCACGCCGTGCACGGCCAGCCCACAACTGAGCAGTGCCAGTGTCAGCTCCTGTGCCCCGGAGAGCTTCCCCCTGCCAGCCGGCCCTGCACCCCCGTGCGCCCAGCCCCCGGCTCACCCCCAGCGCTGATGGAAAGCATGCTGTAATGGAGGATGTTGCTCTCTGGTGACAAAGGAAGGATCAATAAGCTGTTATGGCCGAGACAGTAAAACGCGAGATGCAGCAGTGATCAGTCAGGGAAGGGTTCAGCACTTGGCAGGTGCTGCCTCATATGGGTAGATTTTTTAAATAAAGCATTTATTGCATGGTGCTTGTGAGAGCAGCTGCCCATGGCATCCGGCCAGCCCCCCCGGCAGGTCCGTGTCTCAGGGAGAGCAAAGGAAGAGGCGGGTCTCCTCCTCTTGCCCCTCGCTCCCACTTAGTGGCCTCAGACATGAAATCCATCACCTTCCCCGTTCTTGTTTTGGACATTTACTGCAGAGAGGCTGCGTGGCCTCATCCCTGCTGTGATGGCTGACGAGGACGGGATGAGCCACTGCTCCCGTGACAGTGGCGTGGTGGGGTCAGACAAGCCCAGCCTCGCTGGCACATGTCCTCCGTCCTCCCCGTGCTGCCTCTGGGACGAGTGCGGGAAGGAGATGGGCAGGAGGAGAGCAATGCCCAGGGAATATTAAAAAGAGCCTGGCTCTGGAGGAAGAGCAACATTTAAATATGAACGACTGCTAATTATCAGGAAGAGCCGGTGCCATCTATCAACATAATCAGCGGTCTGTCAGTTCAAGTGTCACCGGGACGGATGCATCTTTCTTCCTCGTATCAATCTCCCACCATCTCGGTGTGCGATAAGAGCACTGCACATGCTGGGGCACGGCCAAAACCCCGCAGCTCCTCCTGCCCCTCCCCAGCACCCACCTCCCTGCCAGGACTTCGCTGCGAAGGACGGGTCCCCTCCCAGCCGCTGTGCCACGCTGCCAGCGGTGCCACACGCTGCCCATCTTGGCTGGGACAAAGCCTGTGTGGTGGCATGGAGGGATGGCCGGCACGGAGGGACGGCCATCCTGCAGGCACGGCCGTGCGGCAGCAGCAGCAGAGCTGCCCTGCGGAGACCCAGCGTCCTGCAGAGCAAGGGACAAGGTGCGCACCCCGTGCACTTTCAGAGCCATGCTCTGATGCACTTCACAGCTCTGCTTGCTAACTGTCAGCACGAGCCAGGGCTCCGGGGAAAGCTAACAACCCACATGGGGCTCGTCAGCCTTTTCCTTAGCAAAATGACTGATGAGCACGTAAAGCGGCGCTGCGGGCGATGCGCAGGTGGAGCGATACCCTGGGAAGTGCAGCCAGCTGTCAGCTCCGGAGGGAGCGCTGGGGCATGGCAGCAGCCAGACGCATCATTTGGGAAAACCAGAGGCTGGACCGCTGAGGAGCGTGCATCCCACAGCTCTCAGGCTTTCCTGGAGAAGAGTGCGTGTGTTACCCCTGGCTGGGAGGCAGGCAGCAGAGCCGGGTCTCCCTGCACCAGCCTGCATCCTGCAGCACTTCCAGGTCTCGCGCTCTCTTTTGCTAATTGCAAAAGCTGAAAATGCACTGAAGGTAATGATTTAACTTCACGGTCATTGAAGGCGTGATAAGCTAGTTTAAGAGAGAGAGTTGTTAGGGATGTGTTCAGCTGCTCAGGACTTCGCCTGCCTTGCATCGGCTCTGGCCTTTCTCCTCGCTTTGGCCCAACACCATCCGCTTAAACCACTGAGGCTGCAGGCTCAGTTTCAGCTGCCCAGCGCAGGGACGAGGCTGCAGGGACCTGCTCCTTCTGCCCCCTCATCCCTTGCTGGGGCCAGACGCAGCCACCATCCAGCCCTGCCGCTGGTCACACCGACAGGGACAGAGATGCCAGTCCTGGGCTCGTCCGGTGGGAGCAGCCACGGAGCTCTGGCGTGGCTGAGCCTGCCGCAGAGCGGGGACTGGCCGAGGGGTGCCCGGGCTGAAGCAACTGCTGGGGTTTGCGGCACGTCCCGGTTCAGGTGGCCTTGGTGCAGGGCTGGGTGCCCGCCAGTGGCACCCGTGCAGCTGCCCACAGGTAACCTTAGCTGCCTTAGCACTTACCATTGCCTGCTGACAATAGAGCCATCTGCCCAGCAGCAAGAGATGCCTGGAAGGCACAGGAGCCGTTTAATTACACAATTATAAATGTCTTTGGCCTTTTTATCTTGCTGAGGCTGACAAGCACCTTCAGCATCAGACAAAGAGACACTGTTATCGCTCCACGCAGCGGCTGCCTTCCTGGGCAGCAGCCACAGCTGAAGGGGCACAAACAAAAGCAGAGGAACAGTATTGAGGCAGGGGGTCCAGATCAGTCCCTGAGCCACCGCCTCAGCACAGGCTCTGCCACATGGCCACATCCTGGGGAGCCTGAGCTGGCCCTTTTCCTGCCTTGCTTTTGTTGCATTACAACAACCTGCCATGTCTGGAGCCCTGACAGCTGGAACCCATGGGCTGGCAGGGGCTGTGCCCCCCCTGCCCCTGCCCCTGCCACCGCCTTTTTAGCTTTGCATGGCGTTTGGAAGCAAAGCACACCTGGGATGGGGATGGCGCTGCTGGCTGGGACGTGTCCTTACCCAGCTGCTTGCTGCAAGCTGGTGGCAGGTCTCTGGTGGCAAAGGGGGAAAGAAGAGGGACAGGAAGTTTCTTAGAGGGTTTCTGCTGTTTCTGTTACAATGAAGAGCCCTTATAAGGTGTTCTTGCCRGGCACCCGGCCCCCTCTCCCCCCTTTTTAGGGTGGCATCTGACTTCTTAGAGGATATAAGTAATTAAAAGGCCATTTTAATGAGTCCTGGTTTATCAGCAGACCAGACTTTCAGGAATCAGTTGTGCCAGGAGGAATGTTGCACAACTGTTCACAAAGCTCAGTGCAAACGGGCACTTTTGAGCAGGCGAGCAGCCTTGGCACCTCTCAGGAGAAGCAGATGTCTTGGTGCTCGGTGCGGCGGAGCAGGCCGAGTGACCAGCTGGCATCCTGAGACCACACAGGGCACCGCGACCGCTGCCAGTGCCAGCACCTCCTCTCCCCGCCGCTGCGGCAGCCCCTGGAGGCTCCTGTGCCCTGCCCTGAGCTGCAAAAGCCAGCGAGCCTGACTGGAGTGATGCAGAGTCACTAAACTAATAAAACTTTCATTAGATGAGAGAAACTCCATGAAGTGCTGGGAATTGGCAACAGCTGAGCAAATGCATTCATTAGAGATGCAGCCACATCAGGCTTGGGGGTGCCGCCGAACGTGGATGTTCATTAAGCCACGCTTCGCAAATGGGCAATGAAATATTTACCCACAAACCTTTAGCACAGATGAGCAGCGTGGTGCCGCCTGCCTGTGAGTGTCATCTCCACTGTGGTGGCAGCGCCAGCTCCCGCGGCAGTGGGGTCAGGGACATCCTCCTGGCTGCTCTGCCGTGCACGAAGCCCGTGCTCTGGAGAGCAGCCGCGAGCTGTTTGCAGAGGGGCAGGTGGCAGGAGCACCCCCGGGCGGGGGGGTCGCAGGCTGGGCACCTCTGCTGGGTGCTGCGATGAACCCCCCAGGCACCTGCAGTGTGTGGAGAGCTGGTCTCGCTCTCTGCATAGTGCAATGGGAGCACAGCTCGCTGCTTTATGTACAGTCATAAACATCTCCATTAACTTGCACAGTATTTAAATTCCATAATGGAGCTGAAATAAAGCAGCAGCATCTTATCCCCGCTGGAGCCCTAGATCATCTGTTACGAAGAGGCACTTTGGGGAAACCTTGCACATTTGGATAACAACTTAGAACTGGGCAATTCAGGTTTTTCTTGCAAGTCCCTTCTCTTTAATGAAGCCTATTCTCGCTGACACTTTCCCAGGGGAATGTCTCTGTTAGCTGGATGCTTAATAGAGTGCTCAGGCGCGATGGGGCAGCAGTGGGGTAGCAGTGGGGCTTTTGTATTTTCTGACAAAAGAAGCAAAGGTCTGGACAGGCCCCCCAAGGGCCAAATGAGCACCAGAGGAAGGACGTGACAAAACCAGCCCAATGCAGCAGTGCAGGGCAAGGTGTTCCTGTGCTGTGCATCCCACTGAGCCCTCCTCACGACTGTGGCGGGTGAGCTGGCCTCGTCACAGCTGCACAGGGTGGGCAGAGGCAGCAGGGACACCCCAGGGGACCACAGACCTGGAACAGGTCTTCTGCTTTTTAAAGCAAAAGCATGAAGCCAGGAGGAGTCAGGGCAGAGAGAGGCACGTTCCCACGCTGGGGCACAGCAGCACGGGTCCTGCTGTGGACTGTGTTTATTAGCAATGAATAAAACATACGGCAATGTTTAGGTAGCTCGGCTTAATTTGTTTCCTGCAAGTGGACATGACCCACCATGTCATGAGTGCCACAGTGCACCGGGGCAGCAGCTCGCAGGCAGTTATCTCCCACCGATCCTTTCTGCAGCTCATTTTGGGCTGTGCCAAGGCGCTGGCAGTGCCTCTCCCCATCCTGCTCAGGTGCCATCTTCTCTGGGCGAACCATGAGAATTTCAGCGTTCAGTCTGATCCCAAGGCTCCCATCTCGATGCAGCTTGGAAACCAAAAGCTGTTGGCCTGATCCTCATGCCAGCCTCAGTGCAGTTGCCGCATCTGATGGAGAGATGGACCCCGTAGGGAGGCTGGTACCCGGTGCATCGCTGCCAGTGCTGCTGCTGCTGCCGACCGGGGGCTGTCTGGCCACAGCTCCGGGGCTGGGGAGCTCTGGCAGCCCATGCTCGCTCGTAAAGCCCCCGTGGCTGCAGGGGCAGGGACAAGAGCACAGCGGAGCAACGCGCTCCCGGTGTCCCAAGCATGGAGGCAGCAGGGCAACCTCTCCAGGCAGCCATAGGGATGGCACTCAGCCATGGGGGTTTTATGCTGTTAAATATTTTTAAGTGAATTCTGTTAAACGCTGGGAGATGAAGAGATTAATAGGGCAATGAAGATGCTTTTTGTGACATTTAGGTGCTCTGGGATGATGGCAATTGGTGCGTTAAATAAATAGCAGTTTGTGACTGTAAATACAAACTCCCAGGGTAAGTGGTATGTAAACTGGTAATGCTGTACGTCTCTGGGGAAAAACAGGCTCAGGGACCCAGACTGCTTTCACTGTGGCTGTTTCTGGGCAAAGTTAAATTAAGTGAAGATATAATGCAGCTTTGCAGGAGAAACAGAATTCATTACAGTGGTTCATGTGAGGAACAGCAACAGAGTCATTTCCTCTCCACTATTTCAGCACCAGGAATCCCAAAGGAACTATTTTGTCCTTGTGCTGTCTGTACGTGTGTGTGTGTGTATGACCCAAGGGGTTTTCACGTGTCGGTCATGTTGCATGCTGTCACACTCCTGCTGTGAGGTGGATGCTGCTGCACAGCCAGCCTCGAGCCCAGCCAGCATCTGCGGGTCAGGCTCACACATTTCCTTGCAAGTCTCCTCCTGGTGCATTTGCTTGTTCCTGCCCAAAAAAAGGGTCTTTTGTGTTAGTAAAGATGCTGCCAAATCCTTGCCGGCTGAAGATTAAAACCATCACACCAGACACCAATTTAGCAGACACCCCACCCAAGTTTGCAGCGTGTTGGGGTCTGGCGGTGGTTCTGAGGAGCCCTTGCACGCTTGGGTGCGGTGGGTGCCCAGACGGGAGTTGAACTAGCAGGAGGCATGACAGAGGTGCCCGTCTTGGTCGTCTCTCAGATGTGCCCAAGTCCTTTCCATCTAAAGCACCGGCAATCAAAGTGCTTGTGTTAGTGGGGCAGCTGGTTGTGCTGAGCTGGGCAGAAAGACATTTGCAGTCAGCTCTGCAACATCTTTGATTTCCTAATCACGATTAAGTGCATAGTAGGGTCTACAGTGCCTGCAGCTGGGGCAGGTTCTGGTTTCCACTTAAATTATTTTATAAGGAAGCTCTATTATGACTGTAACATTTGCCCACAAAAGGATAAGAGTTTCCCTGAGTCTGTTAAAATTGTTGTTAATAGAGTGCTGTCTTGCCTGGTAAGAGCAGGGTGGCTCTCAGAAGCCGGCATGCTGTCTCACAGCACAAAGCAGAGCAATATATAAATCTCTGCTTTGACTTGCGGGGAAATGCAATGTGTCAGGTATCACATCACACTGCATCAAAATGTGATGTGGCATAATGAATCAAACTTCCAAAAATAAAACTTTATTCTGGAAATAAACTTGTCATAGTCAATTTAAACTCTTGCCAAAGAATCGTGATTTGATGTGAGTTACTTTTGCCAGCAATTTACAAAAGTGGGTGGTTTTAATTACTATTTATAACATGAGTAAGAGTCTAAAGAGAGAGAGGAAGGTGTCTCTATCCAACTATGTGTTAGCTGTACAACAGAAAACCTAGATCCTAAATGTAGCTCCAATACAGCAGAGCTTGAGAGAGAGAGAGTGAAACACAATCCACTTTGAGCAGTCAAGGAAAAGGAACATTTCCTCCATTCCCAGTTACCCAAACACCCATGGAGGCAACAGCAGCTGCCACCACGGGGAGGCTCTGACCAGGTCTTCTGCCCGCACCCGGCCGGAGCATCGTCCCCTGCCCAGGGCAGGCTCCCCGGCTACACGACAGGGACCAGCAGCGCGGCCGCATGCCCCGCTGGAGCAAGCGGTGCAGGAGCTGGGGAGGCACCGGGTGCCCTGCGGCAGGAGAGTGCCCGGGAGCTGGCAGGGAGCCGGCAGGGAGCCGGATGGTGGGATTAGGAGGTGGGAGCAGGTGGCCCTTCCCATCCCCGCTCCTGCAGGTGCTGTCTCGTGCTGGGACCCAGCCCGGCCCAGGGAGCCGGAGGTGCCTGTCGGTGGCAACACGCAAGGACCAGCCCTGGGAGCCAGCCCTCCCCCAAAAACGGGCTGGGGTCTGTGCAGGCAGAGGGGTGCAGGCAGGGACGGCCCTGCCTGGTGACGGGCAGCCTCGGGCTGCGGGGAGGGGGCCCTGCTGCCAGCAACCTGCCCATGGGCAGGGGCTGCAGCTCACCTGGGTGAACTGAAACGGGATTTTTTATTTTATAAAAAGTATATTGGTCTAGAGCTTTGAATTATTCAGCTGTTTACACTAGTCACACTGCAATGGGAAGATGCATTTCCCCAGATTACAGCCCTCATTTACACAGCCTTGATTGCGGATAAGTGCAGAGAGGCTCGGTGACGCGCTGCCATTCCTGGACGGTGCTCCATGGAAAAACTAGTGGGCAGGCGAGGGAATGGGCCTGACACCCGCCGCTTGTGCAGGGAAGAGTGTACCCTGATGTAGGGCTGCAGTGGCTCTGTGCTGCCTTTTAAAGCCGCATCAAGAGATGAAAAAAGATAGCAAGATGTATGGGCTCAGATGAAAATTTCGTCAGACTTCCCGTGTCAGCGAGGAGATGGGAATAAAAGGAAATCTGTCAGAGAGAGTCTGAGAACCTAAAATATAAGACACAGCAAGGAGCCATGGTTATTGATGATGAAATCTCTGAAATTTGGCTCCTATGCATCAATGTCTAACTGCACTGAAAGGTTCTGTGTGTTCCTCTGATTTAGTCTTTAAGGAGGAAAAGAGCTGATTAAAATTCAGCAGCCTGAGGTATTTTAAGTAGTTATTTAGAGACAAAAACTTACAAAATTCTGCAAGGAGAGACAGGATCCTGTCTTGTCAACAGACTGCAAGAAAGATTTCAGTCTTCCAGCCTCGGGAAGGGCGTTTGTCTGGGAAAAGCCCCGACCTGTTGGCGATGCTGATTAGCGCAGTCACTAGTCACGGTGGCTCCCTCGTTCGTACATGCAGCCCTGTAATCACCGGGGAATGATGAGACGGTGACACTCTCTTGGACTTTTTGGCTGCAAAGACAAAACTCTTGCCGTGACCACAGCGCTGCGCAGGCAGGCGTGCGATCGGCCCCTGCCCGGGCAACCACCCGTGGGTAAGTGCTTGCACCAGCTTGTGGCTGGTGGGACCCACCGAGCCACCCAGCCTGGCTTTAAATTTGCCAGCGGGACCCACTGACCCACCCACTGCTGGGTGTTGGAGCAGCTGAGCCCCCAGCCAGCCCCCAGCCCCCTGATGCACCTCCCGCCCCTCTGACCGAAGCAAGCAGACCTCGAGCAAAGCTGCTCCCCATGTTGGCAGCCCCCGAGCGTGCAGCGGGGCTGGGTGCCCCAGGTGGGTCTGGGCGCCTTGTCCCCCCGTGCTCTGCCAAGGGCCCCGCTGGGCATGGCCCCGCTGGGCACAGCGCATGCACAGCAAATGGATTTTGTAACGGATATTTTCGTGTGGGAAGAGAGGGCAGAGCAGGTGAACGGCAGAACCCTGCCCCTGGGATCGCACGGGCAGCCCTGCCCGCAGCCTGCCCGTCCTTGCAGCTGCCCTCGCCCAGAGCCGCCATCCTGCCAGGAGCCCGACCTGTCCCAGACCTGTCCCAGACCTGTCCCAGCCTCCACTGGGATGTGACGAAAAGCAGGTGAGAAAGGAGCGAGGTGGCAGCCGCTGAGGGCTGGGGGGGAGCGACGGTGGCTTGGACTCCGTTATTGATTTGAGGAATGTTCCAAACAGATCATTTATTTTCATTAGACTTCTGCCGACGTCTTCATATCAGTGTCCCCTACGTAGGTCGACATCTGTCCTCAGGAATGCTTTAATTGCATTTTCTTCGCTTTACGCAGCTCTTAGCTAATGCATTCTGGCTTCATTAGATTAGACACCTATTGTCCTGAGGATGTTGTCATGTTTTCAAATGGCTTCAATCAGCACCTCCCAGGCACCAGCTATTTCGGGAGATAATAAAACCGAAACCTCATTCAGGCTGGGTGAGTAATGGAGGTGCATTTCCCACCCCCATCCAGCCTGGCTTTAAATTTGACTCACTGACATCCCCCTGGATGCTGGCAGAACACAATTAAGCCTCTTGTCTTGCAGGCATTGTCCGCGTGGTTACACACTGCTTGGGAGGAAGAGCTCTGCAACAGGAACTGGTTTTCTAATGATCTTGTCATCGTGAACAGCACAGAGAGATTAAATGAAAGACTGAGGGAACAGTCAAGATCAAAACTCAGATTTCCAGATGTCCGGAGCACGACAGGCGGCAGGCTTGCAGTGCTCCGTTTCCTTGGACTCAACCTGGCAGAGCAGCTCGGGGTACATGTACGTGTGCACATGCCCTCTTAATGAAAGAGAACAAAAACCAGCGTGACAGAACCAGAGCCCGCCCATTACCAGCAGCGCTGGGGGTTTCTTTACATGGCAGCTCCAGGCAAAGGCCGTTCTTAGACCTTGTTCTGCAGAAGCTCTTTCCCCTCAGGGGAGCCCTAGGATGCCTTTTTCAGCTTACAGCAGCTCGTGTCCCCACTGCACAGCTGCACATGGTCACAGATTCAGGAAATGAACCGAGGCAGGAAGGGACTGGCCGGACCCCAGGCGGGGGGCAGAGACACGTGGGGACAGCAAAAGTGCCGCGCTCCACTCCYCCAGCGAGGGCTGATGGCTCCGGGATGGTCCCCGTGCTGCGGGAAGGGCTCAGCACACAGGTCCCCAGCACACAGGTCCCCAGCCAAGGGCTTGCCTTCCCTGGCTGCTCTCCTCCGGCAGAACGATTGCCTCAGCCTTGTCTTCTTATCACGAGCTACCACAATATCCGCATCTATCCTTTTCACCCCACAGGCGGTATTTTGACTTCTGGAATTCATCTTACCTACCAAGGGACTCTAAATATATCCCAGACAATTTCCTCTCCTCATTTTTAATAATGTCTTTCGGCCTTAAATTAGTTTTTGAAAATATGTATTGGGATGATAGGCTTTTTATCACAGCTGATAGACAATATTCATCACACCTGTGTCCTAATCCTTGCAACACATGCACATTCATTACAGTAGCCCTGCATCAATTTTAACRGCACTTAATTCATTACAACTCCATTACTGCCTGTGCATGCTCCCCACAACAACTTTACTGTCGATTTGTCACCCAGGTCCCCGCGGGTGCCACGGGCGGCTCCAGTCCCCACCCCGCGTAGCTGCAGTTGCCCCTTGAGCTGTGGGATGGGATGGAACAGCCCCGCTCAGAGCGCGGCGGGTGGAAGATGCCGCCCTGTCCCCTGCACACGAGCAGGGCTTGCTCTGGAAACCTCGGGGAGGTGACAGGTGGAAGAGCAGAAGTAAAAAAGCCCTTTTTCTGCCCAGGGTCCCTTTCTCCGCTCACTGGGCTGCGAGCGCGGGGGTGATGAGCGAGGCCGAGGCGATGCGCTGGGGCTGTGCAGGCACGTCCTCCCATCCCCCAGCCCTGGTGAGTCCGAACCGGGAGCGATGGAGACAGCCCCGTGCAGGAGACCTATGGTGCCTCTCTGTGCCCTCAGCTCGGTCAGGGACCCCAGGTCCTGGGGGAAAGAACCTGCTGGCAGAGCCTATTGCAGCAGCGGCTCCTCTAGAACAACTACTCCAGCAAATCCCAGTTTTGCAAGAAATCTCTCTGTAAGCAGAGGCCTAAACATCAGGGCAGATGAGGAGCCACGATGCCCGCTTTGGGCCAGAGCCAAGAGGGAGAAGAGGAAGCGACATGACCTGGAGACTGGTGACAAAGAGGAAAATCACTGAAGCCTGAGAAGCTCAGCAAGTTGCATTACAATGAGTGTTGCAGAGATGGTGAAGCTGCAACATCTGTTGTGTCCCAGGAGCACGGAGCTGTCTACTCGGCAAAAAATAAATCTCGTCGGGCTAGCTGTGTGAGACCAAGGACACGGCGACACGGTGCCCTGGTCCCTGTGTCAGCTCGTCTCAGTCTGTGCTGTGCCCCTGCCGTTAGCCAGAGTGTAGAAGAGTAAGCGCAGGATTTACGCTCCTCAGCCCACATGCCAGGAGGTTTATGGCACTGTAAAATGGCTGGGCTCTGAACAAACACAGCTGAACAATTCTGCACGGCCCTGTGGTTTCCAAAGCTGCTTTACGATTCCCCTTTAACGTGACTTCCCTTTTACTGCACTGGCTGATTAAAAGTATCGCTGGGATGGTGACAGTTCCCTCTTGCTTGGGGCACAGCGGTGCCAGGGCTCCCACCTGCAGCAGGGGAGGTGGGACGAGGAGCAGGGTCCCCCATGCTCCCCCTTTTCGCCGTGGGCAGCCAGACTGGGAGTGCTCTCCTCCTGCCAGTCTCGCAGGCAGGAATTAGCCCAGAACTGATTAGACCCACTCTGCCAGGAAAGGAAATACCCTGCAACGCTGCTGATACCGCACATGTGGCCAGAAGAGCGCTGCCATTGAATACCCGCAGAGAAAGATTCATCAGTAATCTTTGGAGCAAAAAGGCAATTATGACTATAGCAAATAATTTCAGCCTCCGAACAGGACGAGAATATTGTCTGTACAGGGAGATCTTGGGAAGCAGGAAAAGCAACACAGTGCTTCTGTATTTAAAATAGTATTTCTACTTCTAACCAAAAACAAATTGTTGTTTTTTAGGACAGTAATAGACAAAAAAAAGAGAAACAGTCTAACTGCAGCGTCAAGGTTTAGCCAGAAAAAGGGGTGAGAAGGTAATGCCAGGTCACTAGCAGATTTAGTTAGAGAAGAAAAGCTTAGCAGAGACTTTCCCTGCAGCCTGCAAGTCCCAGCCCGGATCAACCAGTTAATGAGTCCTCAGCCCATCCTTGCCACAGCCCTGCCTGTACGCTACCAAGCCCCTGGGCTGCCCGCGCCTGCCCGCACACCCACCACCGCTGGGGCAGGTCTGTCTGGAGCAAAGCTCAGCGAGAGAAGCCCAGTGGAGCTGCCATGAGCAGGATTCGGCCCGAGAGGCTGTGGGCTCTGCCCTCCAACACTGGCACCAGACCAGGGGAGCGCATCCCCTGGCTGCAGGATGCATTTTTGGAAGTGTCGGGTCCCACCAGTGCCGCTCTCACCTGGTGGCGCCGGCACAGCCGCAGCCCCTGCCCCGGCACGTCCCCTCCGGACCAGGCAGATGTGCTCCGGACGACCCGTGCCAGCAGAGGCTTCGGGCTCCCTGAGGAGCACCCATCCCACATCCCAGCCCCTTCCTCCTCATGGAGGGGGTGGCTGCCCTTGGCTGGGTCACCCACAGTCAGCACAGGCAGCGGGGCAGGAGCAGAGGTCTCCAGCAGAGACATTAACAGCTTTGATAGGACGGGAAGTGTCTGGGATGTTTTGACATAATTAATTGGTAGGGGGTGACACGTGGAGGAGGTGTCTGCAGAGATGGTCTGCTTGGGGTGCAAGGGGCCACCGTGAGCACCCAGCCTCCAAAAACACTTGTGCTGTGCATTCCTGCCCACGCTGCCTGCTGCTGCCCGCGGCCGGGGCTCGCCTTCCCCACGGCAGCAGGCAGTGCCCTTCCCGGGGCTCCAGCTCTCTGCAGAGAGAAACTTCCTACAGCAAACCTTAGTTAAGGCAGGGAGTGTTGTGGGGAACAGATGGCAAGTGCCAGATGGATGAGGTGTCTGAGGAGGGAGATGTTATTATGTGGAGTGAGCCATAGGCTCCAACGATCCCGCTCCAAACAATCGGCAATTAACCTAGGCTATTAGCATCAAACTTTGTCTCCAAAGTTTCCTACCTCCTCCCTTTGCCATTGGGCCTCCTTGTTTCTAGGTGAGCTGGATATTTGATGAGAAAATGAACCCATAATTCATTTGCAGCAAGATGCCTGATTCCTCAAACAAGCAAAAAACCACCAGAGGGGTTATTTGCCAGAAATAATGGGATTACTGTCGGTCGGCACTGTCCCAAAGGGAAAGGGAAATTGGTTCTCTCTTGCAAGGGCTTTTATTTATAGTGAGCAGGTGGAGCCTTGTCCCTGTTTTGTCTTGTGCTGGCACAGGCTTGGGACACGTCCTTCCTGCAGCACCCTGGATGCTCCTCACTGCTGCAGAGGTGAGCTGGTGCCTCCTCAGTGCAGAGCGGTGGCAGCGGCCCCTTCCCTGCTGCAGGCTGGGACCCCCGGCTCAACCCTGCCCCGTGGCAGCTTTCCTTGGTGCTCAGAGGGAGCATCTCCAGCCACACGTCTCCTCCTACCTCCTCCCTCATGGCCACCTGCTCTTAAATCCACCTGCACTGGGGCAGTGCTGGCTCCTCTGCCAGGCTGGCATTTCAGTGCGCAATGGGGGTTACACTGATGCCAGAGGGGTCCCCGGCAGCCCCCGGCCACCGTCTCACCATGCATGCCCAATGCGGGGCTCAGGCATCCACTAACGGGGCGCTCACGTGGGAACTATTTGGGTTCTTATGTCTGAACTAGCTGAGCATTCACGTATGAACTAATTGGGCACCCATGCACAAATTAAGCTGGTGCTCATGCGTGAGAACTGCAGACCCTGTAATTTATGCTCAGCACCGCCCGACCTCCCCATTGTCTGCACTGCCTTAGAGGGCTGAGCCGTGCCGGCCCCGGAGGGGACTTGCTTCCGTCATCCTGGAGGTTTATGTTCTGTCAAGGCTCTGCTGCGATACAATGCACAGAAAGGCCTTGCTGCTGCCCCGGTCCCTCCAGGGTGGAGGGATGCCTCCAACATCCAGCAGCTCTGACGCAGTCTCTGAGCAGCTCTGCTCCCTGCCGCTCTCTGCATGCCTGCACGGTGCTCTCACTGCTACAAGGGTGACTTCGCTCTGCACCATTTGCTGTAAAGCACAAAGCTATTGCTTTTCAGATCTCTGCCCCTTTCTGTCTGGCAGGCTAACAGCATCTCATTTTTTATCTGCAAGAGCTGCTCGGAGCTGGCAGGACTTGGAGCTGGCAGCTCTTGGCAAGTGGTTTCCTTGTCCGGCAGGTTCCTATGGAGCTGCGTCTCCCGTCATCTTTGTGTGCAATAATTGAACAGCAGAAAGAGAAAGCGGGAGTGTTTGTGAGCGTGCACAAGCCGAGTGCTCAGCCCTGCCCTGGCCACGCTTCCCYCCTGGGCCGTGCGCTCCAGACAGAAGCATTTTCAATTGCTTTCCATCTGGCATTGATTACTGTCCAATTTCTTGTACCTTCATTTGCAGTCAGCAGAGGCGGGCTGACAGACATTGAGGGAGAACGACTCCTCAGATCCCATCAATCAAGTGTCATCAGGATCCAGCTTCCCAGGCTCCCGGGCCACAAGGTCACCCTTGGTGGGAAATCAGCTTTCCATCTGAAGCAGAGCCCTCCTCGTGCCCCTGTCCCACCGCACCCCTGGCTCTGCTGCACAGCGGGCAGGGAGGGAGACCGATCTGCAAGCTGCCATTACTCACTGTCCCCCTCCATCCCGCCTCTGGACTCTCGGGTAGACCATTTCGGGGATAAGTGGGAAGAAAACTCACACCTGTTTTTTCAGGAAATAGTGAGACAACACATGGGAACATCCGACAGCGCCAGATGCAGGGCTTCCCCCAGGGCACCGTGTTCAGGTCCCCACTCCTCACAGGTGCGTCAGCCGGTGGGGGGGCACCTCTCCCTGTGTGTGCCAGGGCGGGGGGTCAGGCCCTCTCCCTGGCAGTGCCAGGCAGGCACACACATCCCCGGCGTCCCCCCACAAGGGGCAGGGTGCCCGTTGGGCTCAGTGAAAGCTGTCAGCCCTGCGCAAGGCAGCGAGCGCTCAAGGGGCGATGCTGGCCTGGCACTGAGCGGGGAGCGCGAGCCTTTCCCTCGGGGTCCTGGCGCTTGGCCATTCAGCAACAGCTTTTCCTTAGGGAAAGCCACAGTTAAAGGAAGGGGCCGCTCTGCTCAGCAGCTCCGTGCTGACTCAGCCTGTCGGCGGAGGGGTTTCCACCGCTGCAGCTGGACGTGGAGAACAGCCAGAGCTGCAGCCTGCCATGAGGTATGAACTCAGCCCATCGTTTGTTAAACTGGGATTTAAAGTCTGACTGTTCCCTGCTGCATGAATTGCTGCTCATGGGGGGGTACACCGAGCTCCCACACCTCCCAGGCAGCGAGGAGCCAAACCCCCCAGTGCTGGAAGCGGGAGCTCGGGATCTGTCCAGCTCCAGCTGCTGAGCTTCACTCACCTCACTCCTCCAGGGAAAACCATCTTTCCCGATTACAGCCTTTCCTGCAAACTGAGTGTCTGCTCAGAGCCCTGGCACCTGAGGAAACATGAAACCAGCCAGTGATCTGGATCCAGCCTTTGAGGTTTGTGTGGATGAGCCGAAGCCACCCAACAGCAGGGAGAGGCACAAACAGGGTCACCCAAGCTAGCTCTTCCCTCCTCGTTTGCACACTGAGGACGGCTGAACTGAGATAGGGCTCCATCGCTAACACATGCCGCAGCAATGGAAAGAAATCCACTTACTGCTCACAGAAGGTATCATTTGCAGATGCTCACCACACCAAATTACTCTGCAATTAGTGTTCTTCATGAAGGTGAACTGAGGCCCTTTGCAGAAGGGAAGGTGTGGAAAGATAGAGCACAGCAGCCATATTTCCTAAAGGAAACCAAAGAAACAATCATCTCCCARGCTGGATTTCATTGCCATAACAGCAAATGCACAGAAGCCCTCTGGAGGGCGGGTGGACAGGCTCTGCTGTCACCACTCGCTGGGAGCCAGCTCTGCCATGGGGACCAGCCCTGGCTAAGCACCACGCGAGCTGGGTGTCGGGGTGAGGGCTGGCCGGGGCGACAGCAGGATGGCGAGTGCGAGAGGTTCAGGGCTCCAGCGATGCAAGCAGGGACAAGCAAAAGGACAGACACCCAGCTGTGCTGCCTGCCCACCCGCAGGACCCGCCGAGCCGGCGGCAGGTCTCTGCCCTGCCTGCTCTGCAGCGCGCTCCTGCCTCTCGCCTTTCCACCAGCGGTTGCCTGCCTGCCCTCCTCCCCAGACGAGCAGTGCTTAGCGACGGGCTGGCTCTTCTTAAACCCAGTGACTCTCCCCACTGATAAGGCCCTCCCAGGAGCTCCCTGCCTGCCTGTCTCAGCCCGAGAGCCGCACTGCCAGATGCTGCCTGTAATCTGCAAAGTTGGCCGGGAGAGGCTGCAATTAGTCCTCAACCTCCCCATGCTATTTTTATGAGTGATGCAGGACAAGGATAAATTGTCCTCTTCCTCTGGCTTTGTGCTTCCACACTGAGGATCGACAGTCACTCCCCCCACCCCATCCCCTTGATTCGGGGGCTGCAGCCGGGTCCCAGCACCGCTCAGGGCTCCTGAGCTCACGCCCAGGGAGGGGGTCGCAACAGCAGCTGAGATCTTATTAACATTTCCAGTTACTACATCACAGCAAATGAATTAATTTCAAATTGTGTATAAAACATGTTGGCTTCCCTGTTCAGTGGAGCCCTGAACTGTGCAAAATCAGCAGGGTTTGTACTTTATAAGGAAGATTGACCCATAACTAGTAAATATTGATCTTTCCCTTGAAAGCTGCTCTCAGCCAGTTGCTGCAGGGCTGCATGACACCAGCAGAACAGAAAACAACAGACACCGTTAGAGCATCAGATTGCAAGAGCATATTTTCTCTTCATGAAAATAATCACGGCTGCAGTTCAAGGTGCTCTCTCGGGGAGCACTTCGGCACCGATAGCTCCTGCTCCGGAGGTGCTAGGAGCAGAGCCTGCATGCTTTCATGCCTTAAACACCTCGCACCTCCTGTTTCCTCAAGTACCCTCTTCCGCAGAGGTGTGTGAGTGTAACTGCACCCGTCGTGACTCACTGAGCACGCTGGGGCCGCATCCCTCGCTGGGACTCCTGGGCAGGAGCACCCTGAGCCCAACGGCATCCTCCCAYGGGAGTGGGTGTCAGGCACAGAGAATCGCTCCCTCCCCTTCGCCCTCTCCCATGGTGATTTCTGGCTCCAGAGGGCCTTTGCCAGTTCCTTGGGAGGCAGAGGCAGCACCCACTCCCTGTGGGCAGGGCCTGGCGCTGGGGTGAGGGGCTGTGCTGGTGGGATGGGCGCTGCCCTGGCCACATTCCTTGGCATGGCCAAGCTAAGGGGCGGCAACTGAGTTGGGGACATGACTTCCCTATTAACTGTCTCACCCTTATTAAGGGAAATTAGATTAATTACATTGTAGCAAGCAAGAAATCTTTTCCTGGAGAGACAGGGAGGGTGCCTGGGATTTTGGTCTCCATGTGCAATGTTAAAATTAGCGATTCTGTCTAATCCCATTTTTCAGTGTAATAATGCTTTTGGGCGAGAGGAGTGTCAAGCTCTGTGGCTTATGGGCACTAATTTTCTGAGATAAATAGAGAATTTCGTCCCCTAGCTCATCAGAGATAGGGATGAAATTGCTCTGAAGTCCGCACCCTGTAAGCTCTGTTTCCCACTGCTGTATTTTAAGAGAACGTTTATGGTCTCCCCAGCTCCAATGTGACAGCCAAGCAGTGGCACCCTGCAATTCCACAGCAAGGTCCAGCCACATCAGTTTTCATATTATCTTGCTGTAAATGAGATTCACTGGACAATATAGATCTGATTTGCAGCACAGCTGTGAAAGAAATCCTGCCTTTAAGAAAGCTACCATCTATGAATAAATTGGATATACTTATTTTGGTCTCCTGACAGGGTCAAACTTTCAGTTGTGAGGCTGTGAAAGCCAAGACCCAGGCTGCCTCATGAGCACCTCTCATGGAAGGAAATATTTGATGTACACCTCAGGAAAGGGCTCACAAGGGTGGTCCTTGCCAGAGGGCACTTGGCACACCTGGCTTTCTCACCCTGCAGGGATGGCACCACAGCCAAAGGAGAGCTGGACTCACAGTTCCCCTTCCAGAGGACTGGACTATTTGGGCAACCAGCTTCCCCCTCTGTCCTCGGAGGCGTCAGACCCTCAGATCCAGGCAGCGAAGGCTGGTGCTGCCGCAGGGAGGGCAAAACCCTCCTTGTTTTGCCAGTCGGCTGCTGGCAGGACCTGGAGGGATGAGCTGTGACCAAACGCCATCCTCCTTACAGCTGTGCTCATGGCCACGCAGGAGTAACAGCGGTGGACCAGAGGACAGCAGGTACCACACACGGGACAACCCCTTCCCCTAAGGACCTCACCACAGGGCAGCGCAGCTTCCCAAGAACTCGTCTGTATCATCAACAAATTTCCTACCCAGAAGCTAAGCAACAGCCCCTCTGGCTCCTTATACAACTTCCCCAAGACTGAATCTTGCCAACCAACGTACCCCTCCCTGCTAAGCCATCAGGTACTTGCCAAGACACCACCCGTCCCATTTCTGAGCATACATGCACGTGGGAAGGCAAGCAGGCATTGCAGGAAGGCTCTTCTCCCACTGCACACCTCCAGGATTCACCCAGAGTCCTGCAGCACAATCAATTAGAGGAACACGAGCTGCAGCTCAATCCATGGCAAACAGCAGTGTTTGATTTGTTTCCTGGAATCCCTGTCACACACAGCGACACGTGGTACGGGATCAGCTGAAAGGCTGTAAGGTCCYACAGGGAACATCGTGTTACGGCAGACTGTGATGGGCAGAGCCTGGCTGTCCAAAGCAGTGCGGACATCGTTAAAGACTGCACAGCATGGCTTCCCTGTGGCAAGACGCCAGCCTGGAAAACTCACCACCACTCACATCTTCTAATTAATACATTTTACCTAATTGAGTGCCCAACTGTTAAATTATGTCAGTCAGGTTAATGAAATGTTAAATCTTTCTCAGTTAACGAAAAACCAACCAAACAAAAAACCACCCACCAAAACCTCCCACCAAAAAAGCCCACAAAGAAAGAAGGGAAAAAAAAAAAGCAAAGTTAAAGAAGCTTAAACAGCATTGGCAGGCTGTGCCCCCAGCTGATGAAAGGTAATTCAAGCCTTGTAACTCCGCTCCTGGAGCATCCATTCCATCAGCAACCACAGAGGGAGAGGTTTGATGAGCCACGGGAGGCAGCCACAGAGTTGAATCCCTGTGCTCACCTCTGCTCCATCCGTTACTTCTCTTTCCATGGGTGGAYTCGCAGTTCTTCAGCACAGAGACCACTTACCTGTCTGTGACGGGAGTCTGACACCGTGCCAAGGAACACCAGCGGCYGGCCCTCCTCATCGCTGTGTTGCAATCTGCCAACAGCCATCAGCATCACTGACTGTGGTCCCAAACAGCACATTCCCCTTCAGCAGAAGCAGGGTGAAGAGCAAGGTGAGGAACCAGCTGGCCACATCTTGCAATTTGTGGAGCAGGTAGGAATACAGCTGGCAGCAAACCTGGGATCCATGGACTTATCTCCCTGGTGGAGATTATCTTTTTGCCTCATTAAAAACTGCACATTGCTCAGCTGTGAACTGCTGGAAGGAAGATTCAAGTTAGAGCAGAGCCAGTGTACTGTCCCAGCTGCAATCAGGTGGCATGGAAACGCACGCTGGGATGGGAGTGAAGAGAACACCCGTCCACACCAAGAAAGGCCACCGAAAGCTGAGCCCTTATCAAAGGGAATAGTATCATGAATCACAGACTTGACACTAGGAGCTTGAACTTCTCACTGGTCCCCAGACAGCCCTCTCCGATTCACTGAGATATGGGAACTCACATTGAAAAGTCAGTTTGTGCACACTCTGACTAGGACAATTTGTCTTATTGATTAAGGAAATAATGTCTTTTTTGAAAATACCTTTTTCTCGTTATTTCCCTGACCCCTGAGACTTATTGTGTTTTCAAAATGACTCACAAATTCCACAAATGGATGAATTTTTGGTGTGCAGAATACCTTTACTGCTAGCTGCAGACACTGCAATTGAACATAAAATCTGGAGATGCAGCCTGTTCAACTAAACTCACCAAATTGGCAGGGGTTTCCAGATACACGTTTCACATTTGAATTTGCAGTTCTCCCAATCACTTATTTAGAGAAGAGAAACGACTTACGAACTCCTCCATGCCTCTTTCAGTGATGCTAAGGAATATTTCCCCTTCTTATGCCTTCAGCTGTCCCAGGAAACATGGATTTCTGGTGGAATTATACAGGTCAGCTGGAAGAGTTGCATGTGCTGTCCTGCACCTTCAAATCAAGAACTCCTGCATGAAAAAATTGCCTAGAGACAGCTCTAATTTGTTCTAAACTATCATCCCTTCTATCAGCAAGCAGGGAATTGTTATCTATTTATTTCTTACAATGTCACCAAATCAGTGACCACCTGCAAGGTGTCCGTGATGATAAACGCTTGCTTTGTATACGGAGCTATTTCTGACAATGCTTGATAGTGCACATCTATCAAATTGCCTGGAAGAGCCACCTATTAGGATCATTATCTAACACAGTCCCTTTGTGGGAGTTCAATGTCAGCACATCCTGGGGAAGGTACCTCGCTGGGTACCTATTCTGCTCATTATTTCTCTAGATTAATAGTTTCACATTTCCATTATGAATTTGAGCTGAACTTTGGAGTTCTCACACCCAGAGCAAAGCTGTAGCACAAGCACTGAGACTCCTGAGCATCCTCCCAGCACACAGCATACTGCTGCACCCGCTTGGTGCGAGCAGGAACTCCTGCCTGGAGAGTTGGCTGGCTGAGCTCTGTGCCAGCCAGCCAGGGGAAGGCAGGAATGCTTTTTTCCCTGTGAGACTAGAGTTATCCAGCACTATAAAAGCCCTGGTGAGAGACAGACACGCCCTGCGACTTGCTTGCTCCCTGCTGGGTCTGTGCTGCTGAAAGCTCTCCTTCTGCAGCTTTCTCTGTCCCAAGGGAAACTTATTTTGAAAAAGCTCTGGTTCAGATCAGGAGTTTTGATCTTAAAAAGTCAGTGCTCAACAATCTTTTAGCAAACCATGGCCATTACTCCCCAAACCACCCTTCCTACAAGAAAGCCACAGCTCTCAGCCCTGGGCAGTATTCATCATGACTGAAATTACAACCAGGAAAACCACTTTTTCTCATGGAACCAGCCGCAAAACACGGGGGCCTTAATTCCTTCTGCAGAGCCTCACCTATTAACGCAAAACACGGGCCCTTGGAGGTCACGTAGTTCAGTTCTTGGGAAGAACATATGCAAAACTGGTATTCTGAGAAGGCACCTCAATGTCCTCTAGCCTTTCCCCTCAAGACTGGCTCTGTTCAGAGGACAGTCCCTGAAGCCATGCCCACAGCGTCTCAGACCTAGCAGCAGCTCAGATGACACAAGCGATCGTCAGTCTCTTTCTGTAGGCTGAACTGCTCTGGCCAGTATGGATGCAGCCTCTTCCAACCTGACAGAAGTTATTTTCCTGTGTTGCTTTTTATTTCCCATCACTCAGCTTAAAGAGCAGTTCAGACTACAGCCAGGCTAGCATACAAATAATATACAAACAAAACCTCCCCCAAATCCATAAGAAAGTCAGCCAGCTTCCCCGTGTTGCCCCGGTAATCCTTGAACTGAATAGAAGAGGGAGGTTCTAGCTTTGTTAAACAAAATGCAACCACCATGTAATGTGCAAAAAGGGCCAGAAGCAATGCCAACAATTTACATGAGCAATAAAACTGCAGAAAAATGACCTATTGCTTACCCATGGTGCAGGCAGCATGCAAAATGGATTTAGGTGATGAATCTGTTTCACTATTAGCTGCCAGATAGCTTGAATTCATGTCAGATACAATTAACTCACTCTGACAACTGGAAAAGGAAGCTTGAATATTAACAGCATTGTTGGTTGCATTGTGCTGGGAATGCCATGCTTCAACAGTACCACCTCTGCAAAGAGGGAACCTTGAGCTATGCCGCCTCCACACTCTACAGAGCAAATCCAGCACACAGACAACCCAAACAGGTACAAACTGAAATGCAGTCATAACCCCTGCCAAGTTCTACAGATTCTGCTTCTTCCAATCTTCCAGGTGCTAAACGTTATTTTGCAAGCATTTTTTTGCTGTAGGCATAAATAATGCGTTAACCCCAATAATAGCACAAATATGGCCTTTCATCCTCCAGAAGAATCAGGAACCTATAGCACATAAATCCAGAGTTAGAAACAAAGGTATGACTGTGCTGTTGGAGAGCTGAGTAGGCAGGCTTGCAGGGACACAAGGCTTTCACGTCTGCACTGGAAAAGTCTGAGGAAGCCGTCAAGTCGTATCTGCACCTCCTTACCACTCAAGACCCATTAATCTAGAGGAACAGTACTACTGTCTAGTACTAGCAAAAACATTAATTCCTGGATTTACTAAGTAACAATACCATACCTTAGCATTAAACAGGAGACTGAAATGGCTGATAGTGTAACAAGCATGTCAACGCAGTGCCTTAAAAGATTGTACCTAGAGCTTTTAAAAGCAGACAGTATTAACAGAAGAATTCTCTAGGCTAGCTAAGCATTTTAGTTCATTTTTTTTCCTAGTAAAGACATGTTTAAAGCAGAATCTAGACTTACACATCTGTATCCAAGCAAGTGTGTTACAGTTTTATTTACAGCTTAACTGTTTCTTTTAATTAATATGGTAACAGATTTCATCAATGACAGCAAGGCAAGTGTACTTGTAGCTTAGCAGTTTACAGCATTGCCACCTGCAGTTAGGACTTAGAAGCTGCCAAAACCTCTTAAATAGTGACTTCCAAATAGATGGTATATACTTGAGGTTTGCATTACAGTGACATGCTTGCTTTTTAAAGGAAATTCATGTATGAATGCTGTTCTACAAACTTTCTCCCATACCCAGGCTGCATCAAAGATTTACACCAAAGTGTAAGTTACCTCTGATAGCAGCTTTTCCCAGTCTTCCTTCTTAATCATGCTGTAGGCTTGGCTTTTGCCAAAAGCAGAACTTTTCCAAACCTAGAAGAATTCCCAAAGTCTCAACATCCTTGTTTATAGCCCCTTCAAAGAGGCTTAAATCAAGGGAAAAAAGGTATCTTTGGAAAGGACAGTGCGCCAGCTAACAAACAAACAGGCTTATTTTTAGAAAAAAACATCTTAGACAAAGTTAGAGAAGCAAAGTTCTTTACTCTGAATGCTCTCTTAACATGCCAATTAAAATGTTCTCATGTTAGCTTCCCTGCTGAAACAGAGGAAGGATTATCAGGTTGTCTCTTGCAGATGCCATTTTACATATTTGACTTTGTATGATCCATACAGAATAATGCTTCGGGAATCGAAGCTAACCACACTTTTAAGGGATTCCATATCTTAGTTCAACAGATAAGAGAAGCATCCTCTCGCATCCTGTACCAGCTACAAAGATTCACAATAAAAATGAAACCCTGGGTTTTGAGTGAGCGGAGTCTTTTACATTTTAAGACTTTATGCCATCTTCCCACGGAGAGCTAGTGCTTCACAGAGAGCTCTGCTTTTCCAAGCTGTTGAAAAATAAGACTGTGGTTGTAGGAAAGCAAATACAAGACTTCTTTCCTGCTTCATTTTGCAAGGAAGTGTTAAGCCAGATGAGTACTCGTGCTTACATTTTAAAATATAAATATATTAACCCTTTCCCAAGAGGCTACATTTAAAGTTGAATTTTCCTGAATTTGAAGTGGAGCAAGATTTCTCTGTATTTTTGATAAGCAATGGGGGAAAAAAACATTAATGACTGAGGAAGTTATTTTGTTCTGTTCAAACAGCATTTACTGGATATGGCTCTTTGTCAAAGAAATGCACCGAATCAACTCAATTTAGATGAGAAGAAAGGGCAAAACAATGTTTTGACTAGTCCAAGCTTTCTTCTTCCCTGTCTATACCCAGTTCCAGGAGTACTGCTTCTGCTAAAGATTTTGAAGGGTGTGTAGGAAAAGCAAAGTTCTCTCACACTAGAGATACTCCAGTAGCTCTAAGGTTACTCTCAGTAATCTAGTTAAGCAGCGGTCTAGCTGATTGATTCTGTTAAATTAAACTACCTGTGATCTTTTATTTCTTTAAAAAACAATAAAATGCATAAGTTCACTATAAAAAACTCAAAGCCAGTTACAAATACAATGGCTGCTATAAGAACAAAAGGATTGCTATTCATGGCAGCATCACGAACTACAAGAAGCTCTCCATTTAGTCCCAGGCACCAGTAACTTGCCTTTAGGTATCTCAGGTACTATACTGAGATAGTCATCACCTTTTAAGCACATTTGCAGAGAAAGGACATGCCTGGAAGGAAGTGCAACAAGTCTGATCTGTTGCTTTCTTTGCCCAGACAGATATGAACTCCAGTCACTTGTGTCCACTGCTTACGTCTTCTGCAAGATACCAGAATAGCCTTTCTACCCAGCTTGCTGGTCTGCAAGCCCAAGATAACTGTGTCTTGGTCTCAACCGTAAAGGAAATAGGAAATAAAGTTTTTTTTTTTCCTGAATAAAAAAAAAATGCAATCTATTCTAATCCCATTACATATTATAGGTAGAAAAATTAGTTCTCAACTTCCATTCTGTAAATTAATGGAAGGAAGACACAAATTAGAACAAGAACTAAAAGGTAGCAGTCCTAAATGTAACATTCTGTATTTACAGAGGGATGTCAACATTCCTTGAGTTTCATCTATGGGTTTTTGCACCACTGCAAGCTTGTGCAAGACGAACCTAGAAAGAAAGAGAAATTAATCAGTACTCTAAGAGACACTTTTATATCCCACAATCACTTACAACTTCTGTCTGAAGTAGAAGACACTTTCAGTTTTGATTCAGTTTTTCAAAACATTGACAATAGTTCTTTTTCAAGAAGTGCATGGTTTATCCAGTTTGTATTAAGCTAGATGTGATGTAAAGCTACTCCCCCTCCTTCCCTTCTCAGCTCATGATGCTTCTTGACCAGTGACATGAGCCATAATACAAGACAAGGGGGGGTGGGAAATAAGGAGTTTCTATTACAGCTCAACAGTCCAGTGACTAATGACAGAGTGACAACACTGCCTTACAATTTCGGGTCATGGGTGACAAAAATACATAGCCTTACTGATAGCTTCTTCATAATTCCTTGGGCCTCTGGATTCAGATGAAGAAGATTCTTCTTGGTCAAATCACTTGCTGCTAAACGAATGCTCTGTGAAAAAAACCCAAATCTTAGGCTTTCTGTTTGGTCGGCTGTAGTAGCCAGAAGCAGGGGGAAAAAGAAAAAAATAAAATAAAATAAAATAAAAATTAAAAATTAAAAGTAAATAAAATCCAAGCATACTAGGAGACTACATACAGGCAGAGAATTGCAGAATTCAGCTTGACCAGAAGCTCATCTCATACCTTCCTTACAGTGCATTAACACATTACTGCCAGCAGAAGCTACTTTAAATGTTACTTAAATGCACAGCAAAACATCATTCTACATTCTGCTTTGAACAGCTTGAACAGCTCCCGCTTCTGACTAAAAATCTTTCAAGGTTCTTTTTAAGCTAGATCAATCCCCTGATAAACTGCAGTGGCACAACTGAAGAGACAAGAGTGGATGACGTGAAACTGGTAAGGCCCCCAAGAAGTTACAAGCTACCCCTTCAGCATAGATTTTACAGATTAAAGTTTCTGATTTACCTCCCCTCCTCCAACAGGGACTGTAATGAAGATATCGTTGCTGTCAGCAAGGGGGCTGCCATTGGCAGAGATGGTGTAAACACGTTCATTTACTGCGGGCGTGCGCAAACCCGGTGTCTTGAAAATTCTGCAACAAAAAGTTACAGGTAAGTAATTTCACTGCAATTGCTCAAAGCACTTTGGCTAAAAGTCTTTCATTTCAGGTTCAAAGAGCCACTAAGGATTATGTTGCAAATAGATGACAGATACATACATAAAGCAAATAGCAAGGCACTCCCCTATATAAGAGATTAACAGAGAAATTTAACAGAATACAAACCTGGAATCAAATTTGGGTGTGACCATGGAGGTACCTCCCCGAGCACAGAGATCAACAATTCTACCAGTAGCTGGAGTGATATAATTGTTTTTGCTTGATCTGTTAAAGGGGAATAAACATCTGCTCATAAGAATACTTTTAACAAACATACAAGCACTATCTTATCAAAGACTTGGATGAGGTTATCACCACAGAAAACCAGAGGTTCTTACTAATCAAACCCCAAAGCTAGGGATAGCTGGTCATCACAGGAGAGGAAGTTGCCCATCTTTCATTCACTGTCAGGTCGCCGATTTTTTCCTATAGCATGGCACAACTACCTTGACCAGCCTACTAAACCATACTCCATTCCATTTAAGAGTTATATTAGCACTATACACTTATTCTCCATTTCTGAAATCCGGTGAAAAAGATATCCCCTATTACCTTTTACTCATGCGCTTCACTCTTGCTGAAGGAGCTCTTCTGCTCCTGGACACTGGCGCTTTTTTAGTGGATGCCTTCACCTGGAACACACATTACTCACCAAATCAGTTACTTCACTCTCATGTGACAGCTGAGTCCACAACGAACAAATGCTTCCATACAAAATGTTTGGCTCAATAGGCTCCTTTTTATAGCACAAGAGTCCAGAAACAAACACCACACAAGCTTATGTGACCTTCTCCTATCACTAGACGTTTCAGGAAGTGATACCTATTTTGAAGTCCCCCTCAAAGTATCCTGGACAGCTATATTACCATAGGCATCATCTCAGTAAGTAGTTTATATCTTGGGAATAAAGTCATCACAAAGAATAGCTATTTACCTTTCCAGTTCTTGGATTAACGTTTTCAGCTTCTAGCTCTGGAAGACATTGGCTATCATGTTTCGCTTTCTTTGCTAGAGGAAGCAAAGGAAGCTCTGCTTCTTCTTCAATAGCTTCAATATCCTGTTTAGATTTTTCCACTAGAAAGAGAAAGTGTTATCTAAGTTGAAAATAAATAATAACTTTACATTATTAGTTAGCAGCGGAAGTAAACAGTAAACAACCACAAGCATTTTTGGCAACAATTTGCTTCTGAAATCCAAATTCCAGTGTAATTCAAATGGTTGACAGAGCACTATTTTGAATTATTTAGAGTGTTTTAATAAAACTGAGTAGAGCTACTGCAGATAGTAGGGATAAAAGCAGGATTACTTTCCTGTCTTTAAATATATTGAGGGATGTAAGTACGAACTGATTTATTATTCACAGTATGTAAACCATAATATGCTTTCATCTCACTGAACTCATCATGATGCTTAAAACAAACTGACCTTTCTTGATGATTTTTAAAGGAGTCTGGATAACTTCTGCTGTTAACTTGTTTATTTCTGTTATTTCCAAGTCTGCCTAAAATTAAAAACAGTCACGACACCATTAGGGTTATCAGTAGCATACAGTTCTGAGAAATCCAAGTTGCAGAGCAAATCCCTACTTATTTTATAGCAGGAATACCTCCATGTTTTCTGTTGTGCTCAAACTGGGACCTTTCCTGTTATTCTGGAGGTGACAACAACATGTGAGGTCTGCATGCCATTCAGGACTAACATGCCTTATTCAGCAGCTGCAAGTATGCTTCACCTATGCCCTGCTGCTCAACCAATTTAGAAATGCTTTTATTTACTGAAAAGTGCGTGTGCTCTCAGGGATCTGGGAGTGAAATCAAGCAGGTAAGGAAAGACCGACAAGGAGCAGTATGAGCACGCAAATCCTATATTGGATACAACAGGCATCTCTCACTGTTAAGTCTTAAAGCAGTATTTGTGAAAGTATTTGTGTAACCTCTGCTAGTGCAACGCTCCTACGGACTGAAGAAACCCTTCACTTCCTACAGAGGCACACAATGCCATCAGGAAAGTTTAATATTTATGCTAGAAACCTACCGTTGCTGCCTCTTCCAAGACCTTTTTGCTTCCTCCTTTAGCTAAAAAGAAAATATTTTAAGAAAATCAATACGTATCTAAGGCAGCCTATACAGTACACGTAGACATACTACATACTTCAATACGTCACCACTAGGGTGCCAAAAACCAGCRCAACCCAGTGTTCCTGGCAGCGAGTGAGCCGCCTCAGACAAAGAGCAGTGCTTCCCAACAGCCCGTGGGCCGCCGGCTTGGGGATTCCAGASAGAGAGGATTCCGGCTGCTCCTTTATCAGCAGTGGTTTTTGTTATCTAAGGGAAAACGTGCCCCCGCCAGCCCGGTCCCGTCCCGGTCCCGTCCCGCCCCGTACCGAGGTAGTCGAGCCAGTTCATCTCGCGCAGCGCCACCGGCAGCCGCAGGATCTCGATGTTGTACAGGTTCTCCGCCTCCTTGACGAGGCGCTGCCCGTTCGTCCGCAGCTGCTCGACCCGGCTCCTCACTGCGGGGACGCACACGGCTCAGTCACGGCTCCGGGCCCGGGGCCCGCTCCCCGCCGCCGGCCGCCCGCCCGCCCCTGCCAGCCGCGGCCTACCCTCGCGGTCGAAGTCCTTCAGGAAGGCCGCCAGCTTCCTGCCGCGCGCGCTCGCGCCAGCCTTCTTTCGCGCGGGAGCCATGGCGGCGGGGCCGGGGCCGGGGCCGGGGCCGGGATCGGGATCGGGATCGGGATCGGGGCCGGGAGCGCCGCCGCCCGCCGCGCGTTCAAACCCAACCGCCGCCGCCGCCCGGCCAATCAGGGCTCGGCGCGGCGCGGCCAATCGGCGCTCGGCGCGGCGCAATGACGCACGGGCCGCGGCAGGGCTTCCGGGTCGGCGGG